>JBBPBX010100179.1:0-12406 GCA_038048925.1 Garcialebias charrua | reverse complement strand
ATCCGAAGCAGAACCTTAGCATCTGAGCCAGAGTGTCTGATGAAGCCGAAGAAAAACCACAGCAGCTGAACCAGAGTGTCTGATGAAGCCGAAGCAGAACCTAAGCAGCTGAGCCAGAGTGTCTGATGAAGCCAAAGAAAAACCTTAGCAGCTGAGCTAGAGTGCCTGAAGAAGCCGAAGCAGAACCGTAGCATCTGAGCCAGAGTGTCTGATGAAGCCGAAAAAGAACCGCAGCAGCTGAGCCAGAGTCTGATGAAGCCAAAAAAGAACCTCAGCAGCTGAGCCAGAGAGTCTGATGAAGCCGAAAAAGAACCTCAGCAGCTGAATCAGAGTGTCTGATGAAGCCAAAGCAGAACCTCAGCAGCTGAACCAGAGTGTCTGATGAAGCCAAAGCAGAACCACAGCAGCTGAGCCAGAGTGTCTGATGAAGCCGAAGCAGAACATCAGCAACTGAGCCAGAGTGTCTGATGAAGCCGAAGAAAAACCTCAGCAGCTGAACCAGAGTGTCTGATGAAGCCGAAGCAGAACCTAAGCAGCTGAGCCAGAGTGTCTGATGAAGCCGAAAAAGAACCTCAGCAGCTGAGCCAGAGTGTCTGATGAAGCTGAAGCAGAACCTCAGCAGCTGAGCCAGAGTCTGATGAAGCCAAAAAAGAACTTTAGCAGCTGAACTAGAGAGTCTGATGAAGCCGAAAAAGAACCTCAGCAGCTGAGCCATAGAGTCTGATGAAGCCGAAAAAGAACCTCAGCAGCTGAACCAGAGTGTCTGATGAAGCCGAAGCAGAACCTCAGCAGCTGAACCAGAGAGTCTGATGAAGCCGAAGCAAAACCTCAGCAGCTGAACCAGAGTGTCTGATGAAGCCGAAGCAGAACATCAGCATCTGAGCCAGAGTGTCTGATGAAGCCGAAGAAAAACCACAGCAGCTGAACCAGAGTGTCTGATGAAGCCGAAGCAGAACCTAAGCTGCTGAGCCAGAGTGTCTGATGAAGCTGAAGAAGAACCTTAGCAGCTGAGCTAGAGTGCCTGAAGAAGCCGAAGCAGAACCTTAGCAGCTGAGCCAGAGTGTCTGATGAAGCCGAAGCAGAACCTCAGCAGCTGAGCCAGAGTGTCTGATGAAGCTGAAGAAGAACCTCAGCAGCTGAGCCAGAGAGTCTGATGAAGCCGAAAAAGAACCTCTGCAGCTGAACCAGAGTGTCTGATGAAGCCGAAGCAGAACCTCAGCAGCTGAGCCAGAGTGTCTGATGAAGCTGAAGAAGAACCTCAGCAGCTGAGCCAGAGAGTCTGATGAAGCCGAAAAAGAACCTCAGCAGCTGAACCAGAGTGTCTGATGAAGCCGAAGCAGAACCTCAGCAGCTGAGCCAGAGTGTCTGATGAAGCTGAAGAAGAACCTCAGCAGCTGAGCCAGAGAGTCTGATGAAGCTGAAAAAGAACCTCAGCAGCTGAACCAGAGTGTCTGATGAAGCCGAAACAGAACCTCAGCAGATGAGCCAGAGCGTCTGATGAAGCAGAAGCAGAACCTCAGTAGCTGAACCAGAGCGTCTGATGAAGCCGAAGAAGAACCTCAGCAGCTGAGCCAGAGTGTGTGAAAAAGCCAAAGCAGAACCTCAGCAGCTTAGCCAGAGCCTCTGAAAAAGCCGAAGCAGAACCTCAGCAGCTGAGCCAGAGCATCTGAAGAAGCCGTAACAGAACCTCAGCATTTGAGCCAGAGAGATTGATGAAGCCAAATTAGAACCTTAGCCAGAGTGTCTAGTGAAGTTGAAGTAGAACCTTAATCAGCTGAGCCAGAGCCAGATAAAGCCAAAGCAGAACCTTAGCAGGTGAGCCAGAGCCTCTGAAAAAGCCGAAGCAGAACCTCAGCAGCTGAGCCAGAGCGTCTGAAGAAGCCGTAACAGAACCTCAGCATTTGAGCCAGAGAGATTGATGAAGCCAAATTAGAACCTTAGCCAGAGTGTCTGGTGAAGTTGAAGTAGAACCTTAGCAGCTAAGCCAGAGCATCTGATAAAGCCAAAGCAGAACCTCAGCAGCTGAGCCAAAGTGACTGATGAAGCTGAAAAAGAACCTCAGCAGCTGAACCAGAACGTCCGATGAAGCCGAAGCAGAACCTCAGTAGCTGAACCAGAACGTCTGATGAAGCCGAAGAAGAACCTCAGCAGCTGAGCCAGAGTGTCTGATGAAGCCGAAAAAGAACCTCAGCAGCTGAGCCAGAGTGTCTGATGAAGCTGAAGCAGAACCTCAGCAGCTGAGCCAGAGTCTGATGAAGCCAAAAAAGAACTTTAGCAGCTGAACTAGAGAGTCTGATGAAGCCGAAAAAGAACCTCAGCAGCTGAGCCATAGAGTCTGATGAAGCCGAAAAAGAACCTCAGCAGCTGAACCAGAGTGTCTGATGAAGCCGAAGCAGAACCTCAGCAGCTGAACCAGAGTGTCTGATGAAGCCGAAGCAGAACATCAGCAACTGAACCAGAGAGTCTGATAAAGCCGAAGAAGAACATCAGCAGCTGAAACAGAGAGTCTGATGAAGCCTAAGCAAAACCTCAGCATCTGAGCCAGAGTGTCTGATGAAGCCGAAGAAAAACCACAGCAGCTGAACCAGAGTGTCTGATGAAGCCGAAGCAGAACCTAAGCAGCTGAGCCAGAGTGTCTGATGAAGCCGAAGAAAAACCTTAGCAGCTGAGCTAGAGTGCCTGAAGAAGCCGAAGCAGAACCTTAGCAGCTGAGCCAGAGTGTCTGATGAAGCCGAAGCAGAACCTCAGCAGCTGAGCCAGAGTGTCTGATGAAGCTGAAGAAGAACCTCAGCAGCTGAGCCAGAGAGTCTGATGAAGCCGAAAAAGAACCTCTGCAGCTGAACCAGAGTGTCTGATGAAGCCGAAGCAGAACCTCAGCAGCTGAGCCAGAGTGTCTGATGAAGCTGAAGAAGAACCTCAGCAGCTGAGCCAGAGAGTCTGATGAAGCCGAAAAAGAACCTCAGCAGCTGAACCAGAGTGTCTGATGAAGCCGAAGCAGAACCTCAGCAGCTGAGCCAGAGTGTCTGATGAAGCTGAAGAAGAACCTCAGCAGCTGAGCCAGAGAGTCTGATGAAGCTGAAAAAGAACCTCAGCAGCTGAACCAGAGTGTCTGATGAAGCCGAAACAGAACCTCAGCAGATGAGCCAGAGCGTCTGATGAAGCAGAAGCAGAACCTCAGCATCTGAGCTGGAGTGTCTGATGAAGCCGAAGCAGAAACTCAGCAGCTGAGCCAGAGTGTCTGATGAATCTGAAAAGAACCTCAGCAGCTGAGCCAGAGAGTCTGATGAAGCTGAAAAAGAACCTCAGCAGCTGAACCAGAGTGTCTGATGAAGCCGAAGCAGAACCTAAGCAGCTGAGCCAGAGTGTCTGATGAAGCCGAAGAAAAACCTCAGCAGCTGAGCTAGAGTGCCTGAAGAAGCCGAAGCAGAACCTCAGCAGCTTAGCCAGAGTGTCTGATGAAGCCGAAGCAGAACCTCAGCAGCTGAGCCAGAGTGTCTGATGAAGCCGAAGCAGAACCTCAGCAGCTGAGCCAGAGTGTCTGATGAAGCTGAAGAAGAACCTCAGCAGCTGAGCCAGAGAGTCTGATGAAGCTGAAAAAGAACCTCAGCAGCTGAACCAGAGTGTCTGATGAAGCCGAAACAGAACCTCAGCAGATGAGCCAGAGCGTCTGATGAAGCAGAAGCAGAACCTCAGTAGCTGAACCAGAGCGTCTGATGAAGCCGAAGAAGAACCTCAGCAGCTGAGCCAGAGTGTGTGAAAAAGCCAAAGCAGAACCTCAGCAGCTTAGCCAGAGTGTCTGATGAAGCCAAAGCAGAACCTCAGCAGCTGAGCCAGAGCGTCTGAAGAAGCCGTAACAGAACCTCAGCATCTGAGCCAGAGAGATTGATGAAGCCAAATTAGAACCTTAGCCAGAGTGTCTAGTGAAGTTGAAGTAGAACCTTAATCAGCTGAGCCAGAGCCAGATAAAGCCAAAGCAGAACCTTAGCAGGTGAGCCAGAGCCTCTGAAAAAGCCGAAGCAGAACCTCAGCAGCTGAGCCAGAGCATCTGAAGAAGCCGTAACAGAACCTCAGCATCTGAGCCAGAGAGATTGATGAAGCCAATTTAGAACCTTAGCCAGAGTGTCTGGTGAAGTTGAAGTAGAACCTTAGAAGCTAAGCCAAAGTGACTGATGAAGCTGAAAAAGAACCTCAGCAGCTGAGCCAGTGTCCGATGAAGCCGAAGCAGAACCTCAGTAGCTGAACCAGAGCGTCTGATGAAGCCGAAGAAGAACCTCAGCAGCTTAGCCAGAGTGTCTGATGAAGCCGAAGCAGAACCTCAGCAGCTGAGCCAGAGCGTCTGAAGAAGCCGTAACAGAAACTCAGCATCTGAGCCAGAGCGTCTGAAGAAGCCGTAACAGAACCTCAGCAGCTGAGCCAGAGCGTCTGAAGAAGTTGAAGCAGGACCTCAGCAGCTCAACCAGAGTGTCTGATGAAGCCAATGCAGAACCTCAGCAGTTGAGCCAGAGCATCTGAAGAAGCCGAAAAATAACCTTAGCAGCTGAGCAAGAGTGTGTGATGAAGCCGAAGCAAAACCTCAGCAGCAGAGCTAAAGTGTCTGATGAATCTTAAGCAGAACCTCAGCAGTTGAGCCAGAGTGACTGATGAAGCCGAAGAAAAACCTCAGCAGCTGAGCCAGAGTGTCTGATGAAGCCGAAGAAAAACCTCAGCAGCTGAACCAGAGTGTCTGATGAAGCCGAAGCAGAACCTAAGCAGCTGAGCCAGAGTGTCTGATGAAGCCGAAGCAGAACCTCAGCAGCTGAACCAGAGTGTCTGATGAAGCCGAAGCAGAACCTCAGCAGCTGAGCCAGAGTGTCTGATGAAGCCGAAGAAAAACCTCAGCAGCTGAACCAGAGTGTCTGATGAAGCCGAAGCAGAACCTAAGCAGCTGAGCCAGAGTGTCTGATGAAGCCGAAAAAGAACCTCAGCAGCTGAGCCAGAGTGTCTGATGAAGCCGAAGCAGAACCTAGCAGCTGAGCCAGAGTGTCTGATGAAGCCGAAGCAGAACCTCAGCAGCTGAGCCAGAGTGTCTGATGAAGCCGAAGCAGAACATCAGCAGCTGAGCCAGAGTGTCTGATGAAGCCGAAGAAAAACCTCAGCAGCTGAACCAGAGTGTCTGATGAAGCCGAAGCAGAACCTCAGCAGCTGAACCAGAGTGTCTGATGAAGCCGAAGCAGAACCACAGCAGCTGAGCCAGAGTGTCTGATGAAGCCGAAGCAGAACATCAGCAGCTGAGCCAGAGTGTCTGATGAAGCCGAAGAAAAACCACAGCAGCTGAACCAGAGTGTCTGATGAAGCCGAAGCAGAACCTAAGCAGCTGAGCCAGAGTGTCTGATGAAGCCGAAGAAAAACCTCAGCAACTGAGCTAGAGTGCCTGAAGAAGCCGAAGCAGAACCTCAGCAGCTGAGCCAGAGTGTCTGATGAAGCCGAAGCAGAACCTCAGCAGCTGAGCCAGAGTGTCTGATGAAGCCGAAGCAGAACCTCAGCAGCTGAGCCAGGGTGTCTGATGAAGCTGAAGAAGAACCTCAGCAGCTTAGCCAGAGAGTCTGATGAAGCCGAAAAAGAACCTCAGCAGCTGAGCCAGAGTGTCTGATGAAGCCGAAGCAGAACCTCAGCAGCTGAGCCAGAGTGTCTGATGAAGCTGAAGAAGAACCTCAGCAGCTGAGCCAGAGAGTCTGATGAAGCTGAAAAAGAACCTCAGCAGCTGAACCAGAGTGTCTGATGAAGCCGAAGCAGAACCTCAGTAGCTGAACCAGAGCGTCTGATGAAGCCGAAGAAGAACATCAGCAGCTGAGCCAGAGTGTGTGAAAAAGCCAAAGCAGAACCTCAGCAGCTTAGCCAGAGTGTCTGATGAAGCCAAAGCAGAACCTTAGCAGGTGAGCCAGAGCCTCTGAAAAAGCCGAAGCAGAACCTCAGCAGCTGAGCCAGAGCATCTGAAGAAGCCGTAACAGAACCTCAGCATCTGAGCCAGAGCGTCTGAAGAAGTTGAAGCAGGACCTCAGCAGCTCAACCAGAGAGATTGATGAAGCCAAATTAGAACCTTAGCCAGAGTGTCTGGTGAAGTTGAAGTAGAACCTTAGCAGCTAAGCCAGAGCATCTGATAAAGCCAAAGCAGAACCTCAGCAGCTGAGCCAAAGTGACTGATGAAGCTGAAAAAGAACCTCAGCAGCTGAGCCAGTGTCCGATGAAGCCGAAGCAGAACCTCAGTAGCTGAACCAGAGCGTCTGATGAAGCCGAAGAAGAACCTCAGCAGCTTAGCCAGAGTGTCTGATGAAGCCAAAGCAGAACCTCAGCAGCTGAGCCAGAGCGTCTGAAGAAGCCGTAACAGAAACTCAGCATCTGAGCCAGAGCGTCTGAAGAAGCCGTAACAGAACCTCAGCAGCTGAGCCAGAGCGTCTGAAGAAGTTGAAGCAGGACCTCAGCAGCTCAACCAGAGTGTCTGATGAAGCCAATGCAGAACCTTAGCAGCTGAACCAGAGCGTCTGAAGAAGCCGAAGCAGAACCTTAGCAGTTGAGCCAGAGCATCTGAAGAAGCCGAAAAATAACCTTAGCAGCTGAGCAAGAGTGTATGATGAAGCCGAAGCAAAACCTCAGCAGCAGAGCTAAAGTGTCTGATGAATCTTAAGCAGAACCTCAGCAGTTGAGCCAGAGTGACTGATGAAGCCGAAGAAAAACCTCAGCAGCTGAGCCAGAGTGTCTGATGAAGCCGAAGAAAAACCTCAGCAGCTGAACCAGAGTGTCTGACGAAGCCGAAGCAGAACCTAAGCAGCTGAGCCAGAGTGTCTGATGAAGCCGAAGCAGAACCTCAGCAGCTGAACCAGAGTGTCTGATGAAGCCGAAGAAAAACCTCAGCAGCTGAGCCAGAGTGTCTGATGAAGCCGAAGAAAAACCTCAGCAGCTGAACCAGAGTGTCTGATGAAGCCGAAGCAGAACCTAAGCAGCTGAGCCAGAGTGTCTGATGAAGCCGAAAAGAACCTCAGCAGCTGAGCCAGAGTGTCTGATGAAGCCGAAGCAGAACCTCAGCAGCTGAACCAGAGTGTCTGATGAAGCCGAAGCAGAACCTCAGCAGCTGAGCCAGAGTGTCTGATGAAGCCGAAGCAGAACCTCAGCAGCTGAGCCAGAGTGTCTGATGAAGCCGAAGCAGAACCTCAGCAGCTGAGCCAGAGTGTCTGATGAAGCCGAAGCAGAACCTCAGCAGCTGAACCAGAGTGTCTGATGAAGCCGAAGCAGAACCTCAGCAGCTGAGCCAGAGTGTCTGATGAAGCCGAAGCAGAACATCAGCAGCTGAGCCAGAGTGTCTGATGAAGCCGAAGAAAAACCTCAGCAGCTGAACCAGAGTGTCTGATGAAGCCGAAGCAGAACCTCAGCAGCTGAGCCAGAGTGTCTGATGAAGCCGAAGAAAAACCTTAGCAGCTGAGCTAGAGTGTCTGATGAAGCCGAAGCAGAACCTTAGCAGCTGAGCCAGAGTGTCTGATGAAGCCGAAGCAGAACCTCAGCAGCTGAGCCAGAGTGTCTGATGAAGCCGAAAAAGAACCTCAGCAGCTGAATCAGAGTGTCTGATGAAGCCGAAGCAGAACCTCAGCAGCTGAACCAGAGTGTCTGATGAAGCCGAAGCAGAACCACAGCAGCTGAGCCAGAGTGTCTGATGAAGCCGAAGCAGAACATCAGCAGCTGAGCCAGAGTGTCTGATGAAGCCGAAGAAGAACCTCAGCAGCTGAATCAGAGTGTCTGATGAAGCCGAAGCAGAACCTCAGCAGCTGAACCAGAGTGTCTGATGAAGCCGAAGCAGAACCTCAGCAGCTGAGCCAGAGTGTCTGATGAAGCCGAAGAAGAACCTCAGCAGCTGAGCCAGAGTGTCTGATGAAGCCGAAGAAAAACCTCAGCAGCTGAACCAGAGTGTCTGATGAAGCCGAAGCAGAACCTAAGCAGCTGAGCCAGAGTGTCTGATGAAGCCGAAAAAGAACCTCAGCAGCTGAGCCAGAGTGTCTGATGAAGCTGAAGCAGAACCTCAGCAGCTGAGCCAGAGTCTGATGAAGCCAAAAAAGAACTTTAGCAGCTGAACTAGAGAGTCTGATGAAGCCGAAAAAGAACCTCAGCAGCTGAGCCATAGAGTCTGATGAAGCCGAAAAAGAACCTCAGCAGCTGAACCAGAGTGTCTGATGAAGCCGAAGCAGAACCTCAGCAGCTGAACCAGAGAGTCTGATGAAGCCGAAGCAAAACCTCAGCAGCTGAACCAGAGTGTCTGATGAAGCCGAAGCAGAACCTAAGCAGCTGAGCCAGAGTGTCTGATGAAGCCGAAGAAAAACCTTAGCAGCTGAGCTAGAGTGCCTGAAGAAGCCGAAGCAGAACCTTAGCAGCTGAGCCAGAGTGTCTGATGAAGCCGAAGCAGAACCTCAGCAGCTGAGCCAGAGTGTCTGATGAAGCCGAAGCAGAACCTCAGCAGCTGAGCCAGAGTGTCTGATGAAGCCGAAGCAGAACCTCAGCAGCTGAGCCAGAGTGTCTGATGAAGCTGAAGCAGAACCTCAGCAGCTGAGCCAGAGAGTCTGATGAAGCCGAAAAAGAACCTCAGCAGCTGAACCAGAGTGTCTGATGAAGCCGAAACAGAACCTCAGCAGCTGAGCCAGAGTGTCTGATGAAGCCGAAAAAGAACCTCAGCAGCTGAGCAAGAGTGTGTGATGAAGCCGAAGCAAAACCTCAGCAGCTGAGCCAAAGTGTCTGATGATTCTGAAGCAGAACCTCAGCAGCTAAGCCAGAGTGTCTGATGATGCTTAAGCAGAACCCCAGCAGCTCAGCCAGAGCGTCTGAAGAAGCCAAAAAAGAACCTCAGCAGCTGAACCAGAGAGTCTGATGAAGCCGAAAAAGAACCTCAGCAGCTGAACCAGAGAGTCTGATGAAGCCGAAAAAGAACCTCAGCAGCTGAACCAGAGAGTCTGATGAAGCCGAAAAAGAACCTCAGCAGCTGAGCCAGAGTCTGATGAAGCCTAAAAAGAACCTCAGCAGCTGAACCAGAGAGTCTGATGAAGCCGAAAAAGAACCTCAGCAGCTGAGCCAGAGTCTGATGAAGCCGAAAAAGAACCTCAGCAGCTGAACCAGAGTGTCTGATGAAGCCGAAGCAGAACCTCAGCAGCTGAACCAGAGTGTCTGATGAAGCCGAAGCAGAACCTCAGCAGCTGAACCAGAGTGTCTGATGAAGCCGAAGCAGAACCAGCAGCTGAGCCAGAGTGTCTGATGAAGCCGAAGCAAAACCTCAGCAGCTGAACCAGAGTGTCTGATGAAGCCGAAGCAGAACCTCAGCAGCTGAGCCAGAGTGTCTGATGAAGCCGAAGAAAAACCTCAGCAGCTGAACCAGAGTGTCTGATGAAGCCGAAGAAAAACCTCAGCAGCTGAACCAGAGTGTCTGATGAATCCGAAGCAGAACCTCAGCATCTGAGCCAGAGTGTCTGATGAAGCCGAAGAAAAACCACAGCAGCTGAACCAGAGTGCCTGAAGAAGCCGAAGCAGAACCTTAGCAGCTGAGCCAGAGTGTCTGATGAAGCCGAAAAAGAACCTCAGCAGCTGAGCCAGAGTGTCTGATGAAGCCGAAGCAGAACCTCAGCAGCTGAGCCAGAGTGTCTGATGAAGCCGAAAAAGAACCTCAGCAGCTGAGCCAGAGTGTCTGATGAAGCTGAAGAAGAACCTCAGCAGCTGAGCCAGAGAGTCTGATGAAGCCGAAAAAGAACCTCAGCAGCTGAGCCAGAGTGTCTGATGAAGCCGAAAAAGAACCTCAGCAGCTGAGCCAGAGTGTCTGATGAAGCCGAAGCAGAACCTCAGCAGCTGAGCCAGAGTGTCTGATGAAGCCGAAAAAGAACCTCAGCAGCTGAACCAGAGTGTCTGATGAAGCCGAAGCAGAACCTCAGCAGCTGAACCAGAGTGTCTGATGAAGCCGAAGCAGAACCACAGCAGCTGAGCCAGAGTGTCTGATGAAGCCGAAGCAGAACATCAGCAGCTGAGCCAGAGTGTCTGATGAAGCCGAAGAAAAACCACAGCAGCTGAACCAGAGTGTCTGATGAAGCCGAAGCAGAACCTAAGCAGCTGAGCCAGAGTGTCTGATGAAGCCGAAGAAAACCTCAGCAGCTGAGCCAGAGTGTCTGATGAAGCCGAAGCAGAACCTCAGCAGCTGAGCCAGAGTGTCTGATGAAGCCGAAAAAGAACCTCAGCAGCTGAACCAGAGTGTCTGATGAAGCCGAAACAGAACCTCAGCAGCTGAGCCAGAGTGTCTGATGAAGCCGAAAAAGAACCTCAGCAGCTGAACCAGAGTGTCTGATGAAGCCGAAAAGAACCTCAGCAGCTGAGCCAGAGTGTCTGATGAAGCCGAAAAAGAACCTCAGCAGCTGAACCAGAGTGTCTGATGAAGCCGAAAAAGAACCTCAGCAGCTGAGCCAGAGTCTGATGAAGCCGAAAAAGAACCTCAGCAGCTGAGCCAGAGAGTCTGATGAAGCCGAAAAAGAACCTCAGCAGCTGAACCAGAGTGTCTGATGAAGCCGAAGCAGAACCTCAGCAGCTGAACCAGAGAGTCTGATGAAGCCGAAGCAAAACCTCAGCAGCTGAACCAGAGTGTCTGATGAAGCCGAAGCAGAACATCAGCAGCTGAACCAGAGAGTCTGATAAAGCCGAAGAAGAACATCAGCAGCTGAAACAGAGAGTCTGATGAAGCCGAAGCAAAACCTCAGCATCTGAGCCAGAGTGTCTGATGAAGCCGAAGAAAAACCACAGCAGCTGAACCAGAGTGTCTGATGAAGCCGAAGCAGAACCTAAGCAGCTGAGCCAGAGTGTCTGATGAAGCCGAAGAAAAACCTTAGCAGCTGAGCTAGAGTGCCTGAAGAAGCCGAAGCAGAACCTTAGCAGCTGAGCCAGAGTGTCTGATGAAGCCGAAAAAGAACCTCAGCAGCTGAGCCAGAGTGTCTGATGAAGCCAAAAGAACCTCAGCAGCTGAGCCAGAGTGTCTGATGAAGCCGAAGCAAAACCTCAGCAGCTGAGCCAAAGTGTCTGATGATTCTGAAGCAGAACCTCAGCAGCTAAGCCAGAGTGTCTGATGATGCTTAAGCAGAACCTCAGCAGCTCAGCCAGAGCGTCTGAAGAAGCCAAAGCATAACCTCAGCAGCTGAGCCAGAATCACTGATGAAGCTGAAGCAGAACCTCAGCAGATGAGCCAGAGTGTGTGAAGAAGCCGAAGCAGAACCTTAGCAACAGAGCTAAAGTGTCTGATGAATCTTAAGCAGAACCTCAGCAGTTGAGCCAGAGTGTTTGATGAAGCCAAAAAAGAACCTCAGCAGCTGAACCAGAGAGTCTGATGAAGCCAAAAAAGAACCTCAGCAGCTGAGCCAGAGTCTGATGAAGCCAAAAAAGAACCTCAGCAGCTGAACCAGAGAGTCTGATGAAGCCGAAAAAGAACCTCAGCAGCTAAGACAGAGAGTCTGATGAAGCCGAAATAGAACCTCAGCAGCTGAACCAGAGTGTCTGATGAAGCCGAAGAAAAACCTCAGCAGCTGAACCAGAGTGTCTGATGAAGCCGAAGCAGAACCTCAGCAGCTGAGCCAGAGTGTCTGATGAAGCCGAAGCAGAACATCAGCAGCTGAGCCAGAGTGTCTGATGAAGCCGAAGAAAAACCTCAGCAGCTGAACCAGAGTGTCTGATGAATCCGAAGCAGAACCTCAGCATCTGAGCCAGAGTGTCTGATGAAGCCGAAGAAAAACCACAGCAGCTGAACCAGAGTGTCTGATGAAGCCGAAGCAGAACCTAAGCAGCTGAGCCAGAGTGTCTGATGAAGCTGAAGCAGAACCTCAGCAGCTGAGCCAGAGTCTGATGAAGCCAAAAAAGAACTTTAGCAGCTGAACTAGAGAGTCTGATGAAGCCGAAAAAGAACCTCAGCAGCTGAGCCATAGAGTCTGATGAAGCCGAAAAAGAACCTCAGCAGCTGAACCAGAGTGTCTGATGAAGCCGAAGCAGAACCTCAGCAGCTGAACCAGAGAGTCTGATGAAGCCGAAGCAAAACCTCAGCAGCTGAACCAGAGTGTCTGATGAAGCCGAAGCAGAACATCAGCAGCTGAACCAGAGAGTCTGATAAAGCCGAAGAAGAACATCAGCAGCTGAAACAGAGAGTCTGATGAAGCCGAAGCAAAACCTTAGCATCTGAGCCAGAGTGTCTGATGAAGCCGAAGAAAAACCACAGCAGCTGAACCAGAGTGTCTGATGAAGCCGAAGCAGAACCTAAGCAGCTGAGCCAGAGTGTCTGATGAAGCCAAAAAAGAACCTCAGCAGCTGAGCCAGAGTGTCTGATGAAGCCGAAGCAGAACCTAAGCAGCTGAGCCAGAGTGTCTGATGAAGCCGAAAA
>JBBPBX010100178.1:0-12406 GCA_038048925.1 Garcialebias charrua | reverse complement strand
GGGACGCTTTTTTGTGACGGACCATATCCGGTGCTGCTCGTAAATACGTTATTTCGTTTTTACTGATAGATAATTAGTTATAAGCGGTACTGCATTTTAAATAAAAATAGAATAAATCCGCTTATGAATTATAAAACTTAGTCAATCCGCTGTAAAGCTAACAGATTATTTAGCAACGCTACAAGCGGATTAGCGCAACAGCGCTACCTAGCGGTCGGAGGCCCACCACTGAAAATATTTAACCAAACTGTCCATAACAAACACAACATCCCAGTACATTTCAAACCCAGCAGAACTCTCAGACAGAGGCTGGTCCACCCGAAGGACAGAACCCCCACACACAAACAGAGTGGTGTGGTGTATGCAGTCCAGTGCAGCGAGGTCTGCTCAGACCGTTACATTGGAGAAACGAAGCAGCCTCTTCACAAACGAATGTCCCAACACAGGAGAGCCACCACCTCTGGACAAAACTCAGCTGTTCACCTTCACCTCACGGACAAGGGACACTCATTTGAGGATGAAAATGTGCAAATTTTGGACCGAGAACACAGATGGTTTGAGGATGAAAATGTGCAAATTTTGGACCGAGAACACAGATGGTTTGAGAGAGGTGTGAAGGAAGCTTTGTATGTTAAGAGAGAAAAACCTTCTCTTAACAGAGGAGGAGGTCTGAGATTTCAACTTTCCAAGACTTACAACTCAGTTTTGGGGCTGATTCACAAACGTCTTACACCGGATGGGAGCAGAGGTGTCTTGTCTGTGAATTAGACTAACAAAGTTTGTTGAGAAGCCTCTGTTGTTGGGCTGTGAGGTGTTTTTTGTCAATTTACATACAGTTGTTGTGTCTTCTGTCAGAGACTTCAAGGGAACTCCCTACTGTTAAGGTGTGATCTGTCAATTTACATGTATGTGTTACCTCAGCTTGCAATTTACATATGATGGTGCGTGACTTCTGTTATAAATCCACACGCTGACACACAGTCTAGTTCATTGAATTGATAAAGCTCCTCGGATGAGAAGCGAAACGTCTTCTGTTACAAATAAAGTCCAGTTGATCTTGAATTGAACGCCTTTTTGATTTATCATGTCCTGGACTACTGAGAATCTTCACCAGCATATGTCCATATTTATCATTCAATGTTATTGTGGTAAAACATTGCGATGGTAGGAAGTGAGTAATATCCAAACCTTTCTTTGTAGGCTTCCATTGTTTTGTTGCTCTTTCCCAACGTGCATGAAAATTACAATGATTCACTGGTGAAACAATAAATCTGAATTCAATCAGTGTACCAGAATGTGGGCAGCAGCCGATGAATAATCTTTCAAAGCAGAACAGAAAGATCCGTCCCACAGATTGGGAGTGCAGCGGGATCAGATGACTGAGATCCATCAGTGAGCCATGTCACAAATGCTGCTCTCGTTGTTTCCCTCCTCGTGTGCAGGCAGACCAGGACTTCACCTTTAAACTTACATGTCAGTGTTGAGACCCAGCTGCACGTTTCCTGACAGCTCCAATCAAAGGGTTGAGTTTAAATTAGTCCTGGAAGAAAAGATTCAAACCATTTTCTTATTTTTTTTACTTGAAAGGTGTCAGCTGTTTGCATGCTGTTCTGAATGAGTGTGCACCAGCGAGCATAATGACATGCTCAGATTTTCCTCATGTTGGTTTTGGCAGCAAACGTTCCTCGCACAGTTTTATTATGAAAGGAGGAAGGATGCTATTGCTGCAGGTTTTATTTTTTAATTTATAGCTTGTACTCAAATATTTGTTTGTCTTTTTTGCAGGAGAAGCAGAAGGCAGGATATCATGCATGGAAATCCACTCGTCCAGTGTAGGGGATTCAATTTAAAAGGTAACTAAAACTACAACTTAATTTATTTGATGACGGAACAGCTTCAAGAAACGGTTCATGTTTTAGAAGTGGAGTTTGCTGGAAAGGTTAGGAACAATCAACACTTTGTTACAGAAAGAGCTTCAAACAACATCAGCTTGGACAAATGATGTAATTCTGACCAGATGTGTGGGCTAGCATAAAGCTAAGACCACTGATACCATCTTAAAATAATTTCAATCCTAAAACCTTTAGAGTGGTCTTAAAATAAGTTGCAAGAACATGTTATGACCTTCAGTGTCAATGTACTAAATGTTAAACAGAATTAAGAGGTTATTATTGGCCCATTTTAGCAAAAATTCTCATAAATTAACGAACAGTTTTTAAAATACTCGTAGAATCATTGTATGAAGGTCTACAACTGGTTATTTTTTGGAGTTTGTCCCATACAAGACGTTAATTTATCTAAACAGCCTCACTAAATGCAAATATGGCTTTAACGTTACCTATTTTACAGATATTGAGCTTAAAATTGGAGTGGGACTAGCTAAGAGTCATCCTCAACAATAATTCAAGTGAACGGAATTTACGCAACAACAACAACAACAAAAAGTCTAACTCGTTTTTTGTAGATACTGAGCTGAATTTTGTGTGATAGTAGCTGAGATGCATTGCAAGATTTAAAATACTGCATTACCTTGTGCAAGTTTTAATGTTGTACAAAAGCAACTACCGTACTTGTCACCAAACACGTTGCACCACCGTATAAGTCGCAACTGTCCAAAAATATCTAATAAAGTGGAAACAAATATAAATACCTCGCTTTGTCGTATAAGTCGTATCTATTATGCGTCACCGCTGACAACCCAGAAACGTGGGTCGGTGTTGTGCCAAGAATTGAACGGCTGCTAAATGGCGGCCGCGGGAGCGTGCACGGGAGGACTTTAACGAGAATTTAACTTGATTAACACTTCAAAACAATTATGTTTATTCAAAATTTTAGCAAAGGTGTATCTCAGTTGAACTTTTCTTTAATAAATGCACTTTGACAGTGAAATCAGCTGCATTTCGCCTGGGCGTCGCTGCAAAATAATAATAATAATAATAATGAATTCAATTTATAACGCACTTTTCATTAGTGAAAATCTCAAAGTGCTACACACATTGAATGCTACACACATTCATACACCGGTAGCGGCAGACTACCATGCAAGGTGCTTTCCAGTCCTACCGGGAGCAACTCGGGGTTAAGTGTCTTGCCCAAGGACACAACGACACATGGTGTGGGGAACCGGGATTCGAACCGCCAACTTTCCGATCGGGGGACAACTGCCATTACCACTACGCCACGGCCGCCCCTAATGCAGCTAATTTGATGGTTGCTCCAAGAGTTCCAGAGCAAGACGAAGGTGGATTGGTATAGCAAGACAAGTGTCTCATTAATAGCCACATTTACAATGTACTTTACCTATTAATGAGATATTTGGCTTGCCATAATGCTCAAGAGCCCTCTAGTGGCTGAAAATGGTAGTGATCAATATTTTCCATGTCAAAATGAATGAAATAGTCAGATCTATGCCAAAAATTGGGTTAAAAATGTGGGGGAGGAAAAACAAATATGTCACTTTACTGTATAAGTCGCATTTATAATGTGTCACTGCTGACGCATTGTATTTGTTACGCATCACCGCTGATGACCTGGAAATGTGGGCAAGTGTTGTGCCAAAAATTGAATATCTGCCAAATGGCGGCGGCGGGAGTGTGCATGGGAGGACTTTAACAAAAATTTAACCAGATAACTACCTAAAAACAATTATTTATTTGCTCGAAATTATAGCAAAGGTGTATCTCAGTCTAACTTTTCCTTAATAAATGCCCTTTAATGGTCAAATCAGCTGAATTTTGCCTGTGCAGCGCAGCGAAATGGAGCAGATTTGATGTTTGCTCCAGGAGCTCTGGAGCGAGATGAAGGTGATTTGGTATGGCAAGCCTAGTGTCATTAATAGCCATTTTTATCTATTAATGAGACACTTGGCTTGCCATAATGCTCAACGGCCCTATAGTGGCTGAAAATTGTAGTGTTCGATATTTTCCATGTCAGAATGAATGAAATTGTCACATCTCAGCCAAAAATTGGGTTATAAATATGGGAAAAAAATTCAAATATGTCGCTTCGGTGTATAAGTCGCAGGCATGCTAATTTATGGGAAAAAAAACTGCAAGTTATACAGCGAAAATTACAGTAGTCATTGTAGTTTATAACTCTGGCATGAAATGTAGCAGGTGATATGCATTCCTTTGCGGGACACTAGGCCATTTATTTACAAGTGCAAATAGCAGCAGCTTGCTGTCTCTTGAGTGCATCTGTGACAGAAAATCTAAATATTTCTTTTGGAATAACTGTATTATATAAATCATTATAAAGGTTTGCAAAATAGTGCTCTCATGAGGTGCATGAAATAAGACAGCAACAATCCACTTTGGCCTTGGTCCCCCTTGAATTAGCCGTTAGCTTGTCAAGTTGGTCAGAGCTTTGGAATTTGGAATGGTGTCGCATTTAATTTAACCACACTCCAGTTGACACAGAAACCAGTAAGATTTGCCAATTGTGCTTAGGCTGTTGTTAGCAAAACAAGACATTAAGAAAAAAATGCAGCCTATTTCTCTGCGTATAAATACTATCTAAAACAGGTAAGATAGTAATATTTTATATCCACTGAACCACACTTCAGCAGGTAGAAAGAAACACTAAAAGGGGTGACTGTCTGTTACAATCCAATACTTAAGGTTGATTTACATCAAACTTGACTTTAAACCTCTGTTCAGAATAAGAAAACTATTAAATTTCTCCGTTTTCAAAAGGCCACAAATCAGCGCTGATGTGGCAAATAACTCATATTTAACCCAGATGTGCATTGATAAAGCTACACTTCTTAAGTCATAAAGGAAGCTTGTGCAATATCCAGCAAATGAACTTGCACTAGAAAACCTGCTGTAAAACATGAATTTTGGGATCCAACCATGTGGTCATTACCAGTAATTAGTCACAGCACTGATATACACGTGGCTGACTAATGAACCATTTCGGTCCAACTCAAGGACATGATGGGAATGTGGGTTGGTTTGAAGTCTTGAAGGTTATATTGTTTGAAGAAAATTAAGTCTGGATGGAGTTTAGTTGTGCTGCAAACGCCAAACTGAGCTTTATGTCGACACTTCTCTGTCATCCCAAGACTAGAGACAGATTTTAGCCCATCTGTGAGCTCAGGGAATGACGTCTGATGTGCCTCCTTTTGACTCTGAGCGTGTGTGTGTGTGTGTGTGTGTGTGTGTGCATGTGTGTGATCAGCCTACAGGAACGCCGTAGAGATAATGCAGTATGGCGTGAAAAACAACACCACTTTCCTGGAATGTGTTCCAAAGTTTCCCCGGGCGTCGATTCGCTGGCTCATCCAGAGGGACAACGACAGGAGGAAGGAGGTCAGACGAAGGAGCCAAAAGTGTATCTGTAATTTCGGACACGCATTTATGGGGCTGTGTGGATAGTAAAAAAAATAAACTGTGACTGATTAAGTGTCTTCTTTCCTGTTTATTTTTATTGTCCGTCTTTATGTCCGTGATGATCATCTAATCACCTGTCTGTGCGTGTGTACGGGTTCTTCTTTGTTGAAACGTTTTGCCTTTTATCCAAAAGACCTGCAGTCTGGGGAGCTACTACAAACTCAGTCTTATAAGCAGCACCTTCTAAAAGTGGATCAACCAGTTTGCTGGTGAGCCAAAACCATCGTTCCTCTCTATCAAGGATGTGAACATCTTCATCCCTGAAAGAGTGACCGCTGGCCTGGAGATGAGTGTAGACTGCAGAGTCCTGACCTGATGATGTTGATCTTCTGTGCTGGGCCATCCTTTTGGCCAGTGGCTGTTTAGTTTCCCCGATATAAGACTGATCACACCTCCTGACACTGAACAGCATACACAATATTACTCTGTTTGTGCCGGGGGACTGGATCTTTGGGATGAACCAGTCTTTGCCGTAATGTATTTTGGGGTTTAAAAGCCACTGCGACGTTATGTTTAGAAAATAAACGTCTCAGATTCTCTGAAACTCCCATCCAGATGACCGGCCTTGTGTTAGGTTAATGAATTTTACAGATATTGAGCTAAAGTTTGGTGTGGTAGTAGCTGAGATTCATTCCCATTACATACTCTAAGTGCTAACAGATCACATAGGCTCTTGGCATAAAACTTGCCCTTTTTTTAAAGTTTTTCTAAAACTCTGCTTTTATAGATTATTGTGCAATATGTTGTGTGCATATTAGATCCATTAACCATTTAAGTAATACCATAAAAAAGTTTTTTCTTGAATCCTAAAAGCTAGTTTGATTATAAACTTTGTGTGTTTTGATTCCAACCCTAAAGCTTTTTAATATTTGACTAAACTACAGTTAAAACTTCCAATAATTGTACTTGTGCAAATATGTGACAACAAAAAAAGGTGAAAATGTAAAAGAAGGTGGTGTGTTTGAGTTTTAAAATGGTCTGATCAAATTTATATGATAAAATGGTGTAATAGCCTCCAGTTACAGTTTGCACATGTGCTTCAGAAGTACATTATATTTTAGCAAAACTTTAAGTTAGATAAAGAAAAAGTCATATCAGATAGTGTCTAAATTGAGAAATCATTGAAAGTTTAGCTTGTTTGAATAGAACTGACCACCCACTAGTTTGAATTGAAAAAGCTCTCCAGGTGAAAAGTGAAACGTCTTCATCATAGACGTCTATTCGCCTTACTTTTTTTTGTCAGACTTTTAGAGAAGCACACCATTTTATTCAATATCCTCTTTGTGGTTTTCTGCAGGTGAAGCTGAGTGAGCGTGTCCTCTCCACCGAACACGGCCTCCTCATCCGCTCCCTCCAGCAGTCGGACCAGGGTCTTTACTACTGCCTGACCACTGAGAACAGCTTCAAACGCACTGTGGCCAAGATCCGCCTGAACGTGCTGAGTGAGGCCATGGTGAAGGTGCTAACAGACAAACAGCAGTCCCCCTTGGCCTGGGTCAGCTCTTTGCACCCTAAGGTCCTGTTGGAAGCCTTCAGCCCTGCAGAGAGTCTGGCTGTGCAACAGTACTGCAAAGAGAGGAAGGACTTTCAGAAGATGCAGCACAGGCGGCAGCAGCAACAACCACCACTGCTGCCTGGACACCTCAGGGGGGATTTAGCCAAACTGAAGCCCCTGTTGGACCGGAGGAAGAGCCGCAACCGGCGCAATGACCCCCCAGAAGTCTGAAGCAATGGACTTGTACCTCTTCCTCTGATCCAATCCATTTCAAAACCTCTACGAAGAGCAGTTTTCCTTTTCTTGTTTCAACTGGAAAATGAGAATGTTGATTTTGGGAACTTTTTATTCAACACAGTCCCTTTTGTGTGCATGTGGTAACACACACAGGCAACCACGAGCCGTTTGTTTCCTGTGATAGAACTCAAATGAAGTGAACATGTTTTAACTTTCACTAATAAACTGTGATCTCAGCTGATAGTCTACGAGCTAACTCCACTATAGCTATTTGATGCATTCATTCAACCTTTATTTATACAGGTTAGTCTCACTGAGGGATGAGGACTCATATCAAGAGAGACCTGTTTCAGACAGAGACCAGTACAGCCAACAATAATTCAACGAAAGGCAATTAAAATCAAATAAAAGAAGTTATAAACACAGTCAAATCAAGATGCCATATAAAACAAGGTAAAATACTAAAAACAACAAATGTGTTATGATATTTCCATTGACATTATCACTTGTAAGTGATAAAGAGATCAAAGTACAATGCTTCAGATCTTTTTGCAAAACGTTACAGGATTAGAGTAAGAGAAGGCCTTTTTGCCGAGTTCAATTAGCACTGCAGGTAACGAATCCCTGTGAGCGCACGGCGTAACCGCACTGATGGCGTGACATGTGGGAGGAGATATAGGAAGGTAGCAGATCAAAAAGGGATTTATAGATGAAAATGAGCCAGTGTGAGAACCTACGTGTAGATAATGATGACCAACTGACCAAGGAGTACAGAGTTCAGTGATGGGTACGGTAGTTATAACCAGTTATGAATCTTAGAGCATCATGATAGACAGCATCCAACATCTGCAAGGATCTGGCAGGAGCACTCATGTAATGTCCACATAACAGATGGCTGGTAGGAAAGTAGCAGCTGTTTCCTAGTTAAACCAGATCTATTTCTGAAAAAGAAACCCAGTTTTAATTTCAGTTTATCAACTTTTCAATATGTGATTTAAAAGAAAGCTGTGCATCAATTAAAATTGCCATGTGTTTGTAAGAATCTACAAACTCAATAGCAACACCATTCGTAGATAAGATAGAGGAAAGAACTGTTGGTACAGACTTCCTGTTTGAAAACGGCATCCTTTTGGTTTTATCAGCATTTAGCACCAGTTTGAGATGGAACAAATCTGACTGGATGATGTCGAATGCAGACTGTAGAAGCTGGAAAATCTTGGCAACTGTGTTAGCTCAGCAATAAACAACTGTATCATCAGCATAGAGATGCAAGGAGGCATCAGGAATGTTTTGACCTACATTATTAATATAAATTTCTACTTTGAATTCAGAATGAAAATTGAAACAGCTAAGCTAAAAGTTTGGAAAAAAACAAAAGGCAAAGTTTAAAACCATGCTAAGTGGTGATTAAAAATGGACAAAAGAATACACAAATGCCTTGTGGACTGTTTCAGCTTCTTTCATTGTGGAACATGCTACAGTATTGTGTTATAGCATTTTCTCCTAATTTAATTAACGTTTTGGCTGAATAAATATCTTTATTTTAGGAAAAACTAGATAGCATTTTGTGGGATTATTAAAGTCAATTTTACACAGTCCACAAAAAAATCAAATCTACAAAACATTGAGAGTGAACTCTAATAACTTTACACGACTTTACCGTACTTAAGTAGATAATTGAAGTCTACTTATTTAACAGCAGGTGTTTGTAATGTTTACGAGTTTGCCTTATTGTAATCAAACTGCATTATTCTACAAGTTTTCCTATTTTAGTCGCAGAGGAATGTTTGCATAATGTAAATTTAAATCATCTTCAGACTGTTCTGGAGTCAGTTTTAGTAAATAAACTAGCTTCCATTTTATACCAACCTCGATTAATGTCAAACAGTGGATTCTGAAACATGATAGTGTCAATTGTTGAATTGTCCACACACTTTGGCAATGTGGAAATTTGTTTTAACCTAAGTGTTTGTCAGTAAAATGTTCGGAAGGTTAAAGGACTTGTGAAGAAACTTGTTTTCAAAGCATAACTCATGTAGATAGATTGCTTGTGTACAGAATATTGTATTTCCTGTCAGTCTTTTAACTTAAATGTGAAAATTATTTCATTGTGTATATAGTTTTAACATTATTCACCATCTGTGACTGTTTCTGCGATTCGCAGAGATACAAGGTAACATTTTCACTTTGAGGAAGAAAAAAAACCTCTTCCCACACGTATCAAAACCATGCAACTACCTGTATGTCTACATGTCTTTTCAACTCAGCGTCATTTTGTTGTCATGAAATAAATGTATTTATTATTGTCTTAATAGCCTGAATAAAAGTCCAACTGTTCAACGGAAATACAGTTTTTACAGAAACAAAATACTTAGACAACATTGTTTTTAGGGTATTTTCTTAAAGTAAGGGCTTTCTCCTGGATTTTTCTATTCAGCAGAATTATATTTAAAAAAAACAACTAATGAAACTGTGTTAAACAAAAAAATAAAGAACCCCTAGAAAAGACAAGGGGACATGTTAAACTAAGGTGTGTCCTGTAACCAGCATCACAGCTGTCTTCAGTCTTGTAAATAGTCCTTTTGCCTATTTAGATGGGCAAGGTAGTCATTGTGTTGTTTGATATCAAGGTGTGTGCTACACGGTACATAGAGCTCAGAAAACTACAAACATTTGTCTCAGGAGTTCAGGAAGAAAACGTTTGCTAAGCATTTTGGCGATAAAGGCCATCTCCAAGAAGCTTTGCTGACCAGATTATAAAGAAGTTTCAGGTCCACAGGACTGGAGACCATGTCCCTGAACTTGACTTCCAGGGGAAAATTGATGAGAAATGGAACAGACAAATGAAGCAAATGATAACCAAAGAGGGGTGGCGCAGTTGGTAGAGCTGTCGCCTCTCAATGAGAAGGTCGCCGGTTTAAATCCTGGCAGGGACCCATCTGGGTGGAGTTTTCATGTTCTCTCCATGCTGTGTGGGTTTTCACCAGGTACTCCGATTTCTTCCCACCGACCAAAACATACATGTTAGACTGATTGGTAACTCTAAATTGTCCCTAGGTGTGAGTGAGAGAGTGAATGGTTGTTTGTTTCTCCCTGTGATGGACTGGAGACCTGTCCAGGGTGTCTCCCGCCTCTCACTCAGTGACTGCTGCATATGGGTACCGTACCAGTGACACCCGTGATCAGAAAAGGAAGAAGCGGGTAAAGATGGATGTACTGTATAGTCAAAGAGCTCAGAGCAACTTCCAAAGAGATTAGAGTAGAACTCTGAGGTCAAGGTGCTCTGTGTGTGTGTTGGCGGTGTGCGTGTGTGTTCACACCATTTGAAATTGTTTAAGTCAAAGTGGACCTATTGGGGCGAGAAGCTTTTTTGGCATGTCACATCAGTTTTTATGTTCTGACCCAAAAATGAACTACAAGAACATCAAGCCAAGGGAAGTGTGCTGCTCAGACTCAGAAAGCTGGATCTCAGTGACCGATTATGGGTCATCTGAAATGATAATGACCCAAAATATAGAGTACATTTAAAGGTCCAAGAATAGTTAAACATCAAGTCAAAGTCAAGTCAAAGTCAACTTTATTGTCAGAACTGCAATATGTACAGGACATACACAGGATTGAAATTGCGTTTCTCTCAGTCCCTCGGTGCAACAGTAAACATTTAAACACTAAAACACTGAAACATAAACATAAGCATAAAATAGTAAAAATGTAACACTGTCCTGAGTTTTTGCATAGTAGTATAAAAGTATGAAAATTTACACCAACACTAAAACTAAAACTAAAACACTAAACATTTAATGAACATAAGCATAAAATGAAATAATAAAAGTGTAATACTGTCCTGAGTTTTTGCATAGTAGTATAAAAAGTATAAAAAGTATATCTATAAAATAAACTGAAGGTTCTAGCATTGACATTTGCAAAGAGTGGCAAAGCAGCATATGAGTTAATGTACACAGTATATGTATGAGGTAGTAGTTGATGTTGGTATAGAGGCAAAAGTGGCATATGCAGTAAGGCACATTGGGCATCCTTAAATAAGGCTGGTCAGAGAATACTGTATATGTATCAGCAGTGGTGTAGATATAAAAGTAGTGTAAATGTAAACAGTAGTAATAAATGTAAACAGTAGTAATAAATGTAAACAGTATTAATAAATGTAAACATTGAATGTAAACAGTAGTATGTAAACAGTGAATGTAAACAGTAGTATGACTATAGGCAGTGATGTAATACAAACAGTGCAAATATGAGAAGTAGTGCAAACTGAATGAGCACATGACCGAGAGTTTAGTGAATAACCCGTTTGATGACACAGAGTCCAGTGTTAAAATCTTTGTGTTGTGTGGTAATGTGTGAGAAAGTTTTTTGTGTTAAGGCAGTTCAAATGGGAGGGGAGGCAGAGCAGGCAGAGTGTTTAGCATCCTGACTGCCTGATGAACAGAGCTGTCTCTCAGTCTGCTGGTTCGAGCCTGGAGACTCCTCAGTCTCCTCCCTGATGGCAGCAGTCTGAAGCAGCTGTGTAGTGGGTGTGTGGGATCACCTGCCATGCAGAGGGCTTTCCGAGTGAGGCGGTTGCTGTGTAAGTCCTGCAGTGAGGGGAAGGAGGTGCCGACGATCTTCTCAGCTGCTCTCACGATGCGCTGGAGGCTCTTGCGGCATGATGCAGTACATGCACCAAACCACACAGTGATGCAGCTGGTCAGGACACTTTCTATGGCACCTCTGTAGAAGGTGCACATGATGGGGGTTGAAGCTCCAGCCCTTTTCAGCTTGGACTTTTCAACATTGGACTGTTCTGGAGCTTTCTTCTGAGCCTTGGTGAAAGTCATGTTGAGCATCTGTTGAAAGAATTGAAACATGCAGTATGGAGAAAGACACCCTAACCTGGGACAACTGGAGCAGTTTCCCCATGAGGAGTGGACTTAAGTACCTGTGGACAGGTGTAGAAGTGTCAAATCTCTGTGCTTCAGTTCTGGTTTTGATACTGCTTTTACTGTTTTGTCATTTGTAGGGGCGGTTCACAATAACTCCATTAGGTTGTTTTAACCCAAACAGTGGTTATTTAAAGGTATTGTGACATGATGTTGGAAATTTGCATATTTGTCAGAACATATATATCTTATATCATTCAGCTCTGTTCGTTTTTGCAAAATAAATTATAAATATATTAAAATTTCATTCCAAGTTATGGTAAATTTTTCTCTGGGACACGCCCCTAAAAATCTGCGCATTTCCGCAAAACGTCATCAGTGACGTGACAACGGGAAGGCACGCT
>JBBPBX010100177.1:0-12406 GCA_038048925.1 Garcialebias charrua | reverse complement strand
TCACATTGATGTGAAGGTATTCTTCCTGCACCAGCTCTCCAAGTGTTCCACATCCTGCCTGTAGCCTGACTCATCGTTGTTTGTGATGCATCCAATTGATATTGGATGCTTCCTCATATCATCAAATCAGTAATTTTCTGTATCGTCTGCAAACTTCACAATATGACATTCTGGATGGGTTGGTGCACAGTCATAAGTTAGACGAGTGAACAGCAGGGGGCTCAACATGCAGCACTGGGGGGAGCCCATGCTGAGGGTTATAGTGGAGGAGGAGAAGTCATGGAACTTCACAGATTGTGGTCTGTTGGTTAAGAAGTCTAGGACCCAGTTGCATAGAGAGGGACTTGGTCCTAGTGTGAATAGCTTGTCCCTCAGGGTCTGGGGAATCATGGTGTTGAAGGCAGATGTGAAGTCCACAAAGAGCATAGGAGTCCTTCTACTCCAGGTGGGTGAGAACAGTGTGGACCACAAAGGAGACTGAAAGTTATGCACCATAACTCACGTTCCCTTATCAGTCAGTCCACTCAGTGCAACATATGACTATGGGAATTGCGCCGCCGCGCGGTTCACGTGAAGTAATACATTCACACCTTGTAAAGGCAGGTGGGCGTCAGCGTCGTCAAAGAGGCCCCGCCCTCTTTGTATAAAAGAGGCTGACGCCCATCCTTCTATCTCTTTTATGCCCTTCACCTCGCTTACACCTGAACTTTGTGGGACTCTCTGTGACTGCATCACTCGACTGGAGGTGAGCTCGCTCCCTACCCTAAGCATACAGAGAAATTTTCTTACGTACTGCTGGGTTAGCGAAAGCTAGCCCAGTGCCTTTTATTTAACCTGAAGGTTTTTTCTTCTCTCTTCGCAGCTTTGCTCTACGGCGCTAACTGCGTCACTCACTACCTAGCTAAAGGAGTTAGCGGGCTAGCCAATGGTAAATGGTAAATGGAGCTTATTTATATAGCGCTTTCTAGCCCCCTGTGAGGAGCCCCAAAGCGCTTTACAATACCAACCATCCACCATTCATACACCGGTAGCGGCAGACTGCCATGCAAGGCGCCTTTCCAGTCCTACCGGGAGCAACTCGGGGTTAAGTGTCTTGCCCAGGGACACAACGACACATGGTGTGGGGAACCGGGATTCGAACCTCCAACCTTCCGATCAGGGGACGACTGCCATTACCACTACGCCACGGCCACCCAATGAGAGCGACTCGACAAGAGGATGTCTCCGGACCACGTTAGCTACAGCTAACAAGCTCAAATCTTCTCAGCCATGGCTCCAGAGAAGGGAAAGCAAAAATCCAAAAATTCTAAGAAGACCAACAGGCCAGCGAGCCCCAGCTCCCGAGCCTGCCCCAGTGGCTGTGGCTACTCCCTTTCAGCGACAAACACCCACGAGGCCTGTCCCGTCTGCCTAGGGATGTTGCACGCTAAGACAGTGCTGGAATCCCCGGAGTCCTACCCTCACTGCAGCCAGATACTTGAGGCCGTGAGGAAGCGTCACGTGGATATCGTAGTCAAGGCCATGGTTGGCTCTGCGGTGGCGTGGGACCCAGACCTCACAGAGGCACTCACTCCCACACCGGAGCTCGAGGCCATCGACCTGGAGGACAACGGCCACGCTGACTAGGGGGACAGTATGGACATGGCGGCCCCCGTGTGGGACTCCACTGTCGAGTTTGATACAAGAAGCCATTTATGCGCCGACGAGCTCTCGCTAACAGCTTAGGGTGAAATATCAGACGATGAAGCTGAAAACAAGGACGAGGGAGAAGACAAGGACTTCTCCCAGAGCCCAACGGCAACTCACCCAGAGACTGATGTCTCCATCCCCGCTCTGTTCGACCACTGTCGTAGAGCGGTGGACACGCTGCGGATCAGCTGGCCAGAACCCCCCACCTCGCCAACAGGTAACAAGGTTGGCGGGGAACTACTTCTTCGCAAAGCAGCCGTCGGCCACGGGGCACAGGATGCCGATTTTTCCGGATTTCCTGACGGAGCTGATTCGCACCTGGGCTGAACCCAGAGCTCCCATGCTTCTCCCTCTCTCCCAGTTCCTTGACATCGCCGGCATGGAGACAGCAGGAATAGCCACCGTCCCGCAGATGGAGGACACACTGGTGGTCCACTTAGCCCCCAGAACATCGGGCTCCAAGCGAACTCTGCCCAGCAAGGCCTGCCACGCCTCTGCCTCCCAGCTCGAAAAATGTTACCAAGCTTAGGGCCTCACGGTCCGCGCCATGAACGCTTCGGCCATGATGCAGGCCCTACTTGGCAGAGAAGCTGCAGGAGCTCCAGCAAACAAAAAGAATGCAACAGAGATCCCGGAGGAAGCCCGTAGGGCGACAGACTTTGTCCTCCGGATGGTGGGGACTGTGGCCATAGCTTAGGGGAGATGCATGGCTGAAGTGGTCATCGCCCAGCGCCATTTGTGGCTGACCTTGACGGACCTGCTGGAGGGCCAGCGGTACCCGTTCCTCCACCACCTGATAGAGCCATCGGGGCTCTTTGGAGGGGCTCTGGAACGTATCCAGAGTAGGCTGGAGCAAAGACGAAAACAGGCTGAAGCCTTGCGCAAGGGGATGCAGAGAAAAGCTTTCGCGCCCCCCACAGAGGCCAGTGGGAGCAGAGCCGTGCATTATCGACACCGCTCAGCCACACGGCGTCCCCCCGCAAAAAAGGCCAGCGTTCGACGGGGAGCAACGGCCGAGACCTACAGCAGGACCCCCTCAGGCTGGCCAGGCATGGGCCAGGAACAGGTTTGTTCCTTGCCAAGCGGTTCCGCCGAGATCTTCCTCGACAAACCGGGACCGAAGGCAGAAGTTGGCCCAACGAAACGGGACCACTTCGCAGTTTTACAGGTTCGCCCGCCCATGTGGTACGGAAACCCAGACTTTTAAATCCAGACTTTATATGTGAAATGCAGCAAAAAGCTGGTGACATTTGTGTGTGCACATAACATCTTGCTGCTATGTGTGTAAAAAAGACGATTTGTTCTTTAAAACACGAAAATAAAGTCTCAAAAGCACATCCTACTCCGTGTCTTGACTCAAAAAAACAAAACAACACAACACCATTTTTATGAAAACAGTCTCGATAAAGGGAGAGGGCAATCACCCCTCCTCCCTTGTGAAACACAAGGTGTCAGGCAAGACAATGAGCCTTAGCGGGACGTCAGGGGTCTGTCTGCCACAGGCAGACTTCCTGGCGACCGCTGGCGGACAGGTCAGCTCGTCGAAGGGCGAGCGGGTGCTCCCCCCTCCCGTACCCTCAACACAAAAACAACCTAGAATACACATGCCTCACAGGCTCAGCGCACACGCTCAGGCCTGAAGGGCGTGTCGTCCAAGCACGGCTGCAGTTCCACAAGCGGCCACCCCCTATCACGGGGGTGCTGCTGTCCAACATAAACCCAGACCGTGCCCACGTTCTATGGGAAGAAATCTCTACAATGCTAGAGAAAGGAGTAATAAATGTTGTTCCAACCCACAGTGTACACAAAGGCCATTATAGCAAGTACTTCCTGGTGCCAAAACGAGACCAGGGCTTGAGGCCTATACTGGATCTCAGAAGCCCGAACAGAAGGATAAAAACATACAAATTCAGGATGCTCACACTGAGACAAGTAATCCAGTCGGTGAGACTGAGGGATTACATCTGCACAGTCAATCTCAAAGATGCCTTTTTTCCATGTGAGCATCCTACCATAGCACAGAAAATATCTCAGTTTTACCTTAGAAGGAAAATAATTCAAATTTATGGCCCTCCCTTTCGGATTAAAAACTGCACCAAGATCATTTACGAAATGTCTGGATGTGGTCTTAACCCCACTGAGGGGTCAAGGGGTCAGAATTCTAAATTATCTCGACGATCTATTGATCCTCGGGCGTGACATAGACCAAGCGCAGCAGCACTCACAGATGGTGATGACTCACTTGGAGGCTCTGGGTTTCATCATAAACCTGCAAAAGAGCAATCATATACCATCCCAGATTACCGTATTTTTGGGAGTACATGTCAACTCCATTCTGTACAGAGCATGGCTCTCAGAGGTTCGGGTTTCATCCCTCCACCTCTGCTTGGCACGCTTTCAGCTAAGCCAGAGAGTGTGCCTCAAACTGTGCCAACGTCTCCTGGGCCTCCTGGCAGCAGCCATTGTCTGCGTGCCTCAGGCCTTATTAAAAATACGCCCTCTGCAGATATGGCTAAACAAAAAAATGTATCCTGCCTCCCTCAGGCGGGCAGGGGGGATACTGATCAGCCCAGAATGCATGAAAGCTCTGGAGCCCTGGAGGGCCCCTTCAGTGTTCAGGACAGGCATCACGCTGGGATGAGTGCTGTCTCGAGTACTGATCACCACAGACGCTTCAAAGACAGGTTGGGGAGCTTTCTGCAGTAATCAGCATGCCCGAGGGGCCTGGAAACAGCAGGAGGCAAGGCTCCACATCAACTTCCTAGAACTGAAAGCTGTGTTTTTGTCCATGTAGCACTTTTACAAGAAGGGGCTGATTACAAAACAACATGTCCTGATGAAATTGGACAACAGAAAAACAATGTCCTTCATCAACAGAGAAGGTGGGACAAGGTTCCAACCCCTCCTCAGCTTGACACACAAGCTGCTCACATGGTGCAGCTCCCGAATATTGTCATTGAGAGCGACACACATCCCGGGCGAGCTAAACCACGGGGCAGATGCCCTCTCCAGAGGGTCCCTGCTCTCCTCAGAGTGGAGGCTGAACCCGCGTGTCGTGGACCAGATCTGGACACGATACGGTCGGATATCCGTAGATCTGTTCGCCTACAGCAGAAGTACGCACTGCACCCTGTATCATTTGATAAGGGAAACAAACTCACCGCTAGGAGCAGACACTCTGGCGCACAACTGGCCAGCAAGGGCGCTATACTATGCATTTCCCCCCGTCCCCCTGATTCAGGCGACGCTGGAACGTGTACGCAAGGGAGCTCTCTCCCTGATACGCATAGCTCCCAGATGGCCACAAAAACCATGGTTCCCAGAAGTGATCTCACTGTTGTCAGGGACACCATGGCAGTTGCCCTTCCACAGGGACCTGCTGACTCAGGCCCACGGGCAGCTCCTTTGATGGCATTTTCTGTTGATCGATTCTCGCGGTATGTGTACTGGTGAGGGTCCTCATTGATGTTAACTTTGATGTGGGTCATGACCAATTTTTCAAAAGTGAGTATCGGGGTGAGGAGCTACCAGCTGATAGTCATGCAGAACAGTTATTGTAGAGCTTTTTTGAACTGGGATAATAGTGGCAGTCTTAAGGCAGGAGGGAATTGTTGCCAGTTTGAGGGACGAGTTAAATATGTCAGCTAGCACCTCGCAGAGCTGATCGGTACAGTCTTTCAGCACCTACCCCGGGATGTAGTCCAGGCCAATTGCCTTGTGAGGATTAATCCTCCTGAAAGTACTCATTACTTCTGCTGAGGTCATGCTGAGAAACCCTTCTATCTGTGATAAGATGAGTCTGATGCTGGGTGGTCTGTTCGGATCCTCAAAGCATGCATAGAAGTAAGAAGTACAGTACTCAAAATATTGCTCCATTCATGTTTCCTTCAACTCTGAGAAGTTTCCCAGTCTCCGTTGATGAAAAAAAAAAAAAAAAACTCAGAGCACAACATGATGCTGCCACATTCATGCTTCATTGTGGGGAAGGTGTTCTCAGAATGATGGGAGGTGATTGGTTTTAACCAGGCACGGTGTTACTCCTGATGAATAAAAAGTTCAGTTTAGTCTCATATGGCCAAAATACCTCCTTTTACGTTTGAGGGAAAAAAATACTTTCTGCTTTATTTTTAGGCAAAGATTTGTTTCTGCCACTCTTCCATGAAGCTCAACTTTGTACAGCTTCTAGTGGACCAGATACTCTGGTCCAACTCTATCATGGTTGTCATTGGCTTCTCTGATTAATGTAATTTTTTACCCTGATGAGATTTAGCAGATAATTCTCTTGGCACAATTGATGTGGCATCATCTTTTATAAATTTCCCAACAGTTGGTTTAATGTCGCACTGTGGGATATTCATGATTCATTAAATGGAATGGTAAATGGATTGTACTTATTTTGTGTGCTCTTGTCTACCGGCCGCCTCGCTCCAAGAACTTCATCAGCGAGTTTTCTGATTTCTTGGCTGAAATTACAGCTAAATATTCTCGGGTCGTCATTTCAGGCGACTTCAACTTGCATGTGTGTTGTCCTGAGAAGCCCATGGTTAAGGACTTTTTAGATTTATTGGACTCATTTAATTTAACTCAACACGTGAACTCTCCCACGCAGCAGCGTGGACATTTGTTGGACCTTGTTTTAACATGTGATGTGACCGTTTCAAACCTTGAAATAGGAGACAATGTATTCTCAGATCATAGGCCAGTGAATTTTCAGTTCACCATCCCCCATGTAACTCCTAAAACATGCATTCCTGCACGTAAAGGCAGGAATGTTAACCATTTAACTGCCGCACGTTTCACTGAGGTTTACAACAATGACATGTTAATTCAGCCCCCGGGGTTCCTCTCCAGCACTGAGGAGCTGACAAACCAGTTTGACTCTGTTTGTTTAAAGGCTTTGGATAAAGTAGCTCCTATTAAACCGAGAAGACCAAAACTCAGGGCCGAACCGTGGCTGAATGACACGACCAGAGCTGCTAGGCAGCAATGCCGAAAGGTGGAGAGGAAATGGAAAAAAGACAGTCTGCAGGTCTCTTTTGAGATGGTAAAAGAGAGCTGGCGCCGATATCAGAAAGCAGTGAAAACTGCTAAATCACAATACTTCTCTGATATCATTGCTGCAAACTCTCGTAACCCTCGAGTTCTGTTCTCCACCCTAAACTCTGTTCTCCACCTCACTGAACAATCACCCATGGAAGCCTCGACTGAGCTGTGCGAGAACTTCCAACATTTCTTTTTAGATAAAATCGCAACCACCAGGGCTCTCATTTCTCCTCCATCTCACGATCCATCCATCCCACCTCAATCTGTTGCTGTGTTTGAACATTTTGAACCAGTCTCTCTGTCCTCTCTAGAGCAGGTCGCAGCACGGTGGCACAACTGGTAGAGCTGCTGCCTCTCAGCGAGAAGGTTGCCGGTTCAAATCCCGGTCCGGGGCCTTTCTGGGTGGAGTTTGCATGTTCTCCCCGTGCATGCGTGGGTTTCCTCCGGGTACTCCGGTTTCCTCCCACAGACCAAAAAACATGCTTGTTAGGCTGATTGGTGACTCTAAATTGACCCTAGGTGTGAGTGTGAGAGTGGATGGTTGTTTGGTGTGAGTGAGACAGGTCCCTCTTGTAAATGAGTCCCCGTGACTCAACGAGGCTAGCCTGTATAAATAAAGGTTGAATGAATGAATGAAAGGTCATGTGCAACCTGAAACCATCTGGCTCCCCCTTCGATGTGGTCCCCCCTCGGCTTCTAAAGGAGGTTTTTCACACTCTAGGTCCCTCCATTCTTTCGATTGTAAATAGCAGTCTATCCTCGGGTGTGGTGCCAAAATCATTAAAACATGCTGCTGTTCAACCCCTCCTGAAAAAACCAAACCTCGACCCGTCAGTATTATCCAATTTCAGGCCTGTCTCCAGACTCCCATTTGTTTCTAAACTTCTAGAGAAAATAGTTGAGTCCCAACTAAAGTGCTTCCTGGAGGATCACGCTATCCCCGAGCTATTCCAGTCTGGCTTCAAATCCCTCCACAGCACTGAGACTGCCCTACTGAAGGTTTTTAACGACATCTTTCTATCCACAGATACTGGTGACTCTGTGCTGCTTGTCCTATTGGACCTCACATCCGCTTTCGACACCATCGACCATGAGATCCTCATTGCTAGGTTGGAGCAGTGGGTGGGCATCTCAGGATCAGCCCTAAACTGGTTCAGATCCTACCTCTCTGACAGGTCTTTTTGTGTGTCCATCAATGATTTTACTTCTGCAGTGGCGGCTCTTAAATGGGGGGTTCCGCAGGGGTCCATCCTGGGTCCTCTCTTGTTCTCCTTATACCTGCTGCCACTCGGTGCTATTTTCCGGAAACACAATATACCTTTCCACTTCTACGCTGATGACTGTCAAATCTACTTCCCCCTAAGACAAAATGGTACAGGCTCTATTCAACCTCTGCTCGACTGCCTGGCTGACATCAGGGACTGGATGGCTTTAAATTTCTTAAGCTTCAATGATAAGAAGTCTGAAGCCATATTGTTCCTTCCCAATGACACAACCTCAAACCACTGCATTGACCTGTCTGCTCTACCCCTATCCGAAAAACAAAAAGTCAAAAATCTGGGAGTGATAATGGATCCTTCCATGAAACTCAACAGTCATGTAAACATGATCGTCAAATCCTGTTTTTTCCAGCTGAGGCGTCTGTCTAAGCTGAAGCCCATATTATCCAAAAAGCACCTGGAGACAGTGATTCACGCATTCATTACATCTAGGCTTGATTACTGCAATTCACTTCTGTTTGGCGTCAGTCAAGCCACCATTGCACGATTACAACTGGTTCAGAACGCAGCTGCCCGATTTTTAACCAGCACACGCAAAAGAGAGCACATTACACCAGTCTTGGCCTCCCTTCACTGGCTACCGGTTCATCTTCGAATCCAATTCAAAATTCTCATGTATGTCTACAAATCGCTGAACAGTCTCGCCCCCGCCTATCTCTCGGATCTGATACACCCATATGTCCCTCCACGTGCTTTGAGGTCAGAGGATCAGGTACTCTTAATAGTTCCAGAAACTCGCCTTAAGCGCAGGGGTGACAGGGCGTTCTCTGTAGCAGGCCCAAGACTCTGGAACGAGTTACCGCTGCTCATCAAACAGGCCCCCTCCCTCTCGGTTTTCAAATCCCGGTTAAAAACTCACTACTACTCCATCGCTTTCAATGCCAGCTGATTTGTATTGGATCGTTTGATTTATGATCTGCAATGTTTTTATGTTTTTCGTGTTGTACTTCATTGTCTGTGTTGCCTGTTGCGTGTTTGTTTGTCCAGCACTTTGGTGTGGACTTGTTCCTGTTTAAAGTGCTTTATAAATAAAATGGTATGGTATGGTATGGTATTTACTCATACACTACTAGATTTCTACAAAGCTAATTGAACAAATCAATCTAAAGAGACTAATCAGTTCTTTTAGATCACATTCATACAGGTGGTCTGATGCTGACACTGGAGTCAGTGTGCCTCCGACATGTGTGTCCCATCGGGACACACATCGGAGGCAATAGCTATGTTTACATGGACATAAGTAATCGGATCAAACGGCCGTTCCGAACAAAAGTGCCTCATGTAAACGCCCCGTTCGGGTTATTTTTTGTGTATTCGACGTGATCCGACCTAATTTGTGATCGAACAAAACTGGTGGTTTACGCCGATCTGTAACCCAATCGGTGTGCATGTAAACACTTGATCTGCTTCTTTTATCAGACTGTGGAACACTGTCCTGACTGCGCATGTGGGTTACGCACCCCTCCCCTACGTGTTTCCTTTTCCAGTGCTTTCATACTGCGAATAAAAAAGACTAAAAGCATGCGTTGCTTCACCTGTAGCTCAATCAGGGAGTGCAGTAACAACTCCATCGCCGTCATTACAATCTGGCGTGGGTCCATTTTTGGCGCGTCTGTTTACTTTCGTCCCGGAAGTAACTTCTTCTTCTGTGGTTTTCACGAAAGTAACTTCCTCTTCTGTGTTTTTTTAAGGGGAGTGTACCACTCTGCACATGTCAGAACTTCTGATCAGAATAAAAGCCTGCTGCATGTAAACGCTCATCATGAACGGATTGTGCCCATGTAAACGGTACTATCTAATTATGCAATCAGAACACATTTCAATCCGGTCACAGAATTTTGCCCATGTAAACATAGCTAATGAGGGGTTCAGCGTCTTGCCCAGGGACACTTCAATATGTGACTGCTGGTGGATTCGAACACCCCAACACTTGCATTGAAGGATGATTGCTCCAACCACTCAGCCACAGCTGCTCTGACACTCAGCCACAGCCGCCCCAACATTAGCAAATATAAATTCAAAGGGTCTCTGATCTGACTGAAATTAGCTGCTTTCATTTTTATACACATTCGTGGAAGTACTGCTACAGATCTAAAATTGGGATTAATTGAACAACTCTAAATTGGTTTAAATCATATTTATTTGAAATATTCCAGTTTGAAAATGTAAATAATGAATCTTCTTCATACATCAGTTAGTCACAGAGTTCCTCAGGGCTCAATGCTTGGACCAATACTCTTTATATATGCTTCCATAAGGTAAATTTATTAAACAGCATGGGATACATTTTCACTTTTTTATTTTCAGTTTCATTTAATTTCTTATGCTGATGATACTCAGTTATATTTGACCATGAAACCCAATGATTCCAATCAGTTATTGAGCTTACAAGCATGTCTTAAAGCCATAAAAACTTGGATGAGCCTTAATTTTAGTTTAAATAAGTTATCATTAAATTTAGATGAGACTAACTATATGTTATTTAGCAAAAATAAAATAGAAAAATTTTCTATCAAAGTTGATGGTGTTGAACTAAGTAGAGTGGATGAGGTGAAGTTTTTGGGTGTAATTGTTGATGAGAGATTGTCGTGGAAACAGCATGTAAAATTTGTTAAAACTAGGCTATCTAAATCTATTGCTGTATTGTATAAACTAAAGGACTTGTTAAATGATAGGGCTCTTTATTTGCTATATAACTCAATTTTTGTTCCACATTTAATTTATTGTGTGGAGGTTTGGGGTAAAGCCTGTACAACTATAACAAATTCTATTTTTATTTTGCAGAAAAGAGCGGTGAGAATTATTGCTAGAAAGCCTTATCGTCATCCATCAAATGTATTATTTAAACAACTCAAATTATTGAAATTTTGTGAATTGGTAGATTATAATATTTTGTTAGTAATGCATAAGGCTCATAAGAATGTGCTACCCACAAATGTTCAAATGTTTTTCATAAAGAGAGAAAGCCGTTACAGTTTAAAAGGAACTGAAATGTTTGTTAAACCTAGATATAGGACTAGTTTGAAGGGACGTTTTATTTCGAATAAGGGAGTGGAATTGTGGAATGTTTTGGAAAAAGATGTTAAAGATGTAAACTCTGTGATGAAATTCAAAAAAATTATCAAGTCTAAACTGCTAGCAAAATACTAAAGCTTTAAGTAATGCATCCTAATCTATTTGTTGATTATTGAGTGTGAAATGTTACTAAATTGATCTGTTGTTTTTGGTAGTTAATTGTTTGAATTGATTGTTTGTAAATTGTTTATTTTGGGGGTTTTTTTGGGGGGAAGGGGCAGACAAAATAAGAAAATTTTCTTCTTTCTGCCACCTTTCATTTTATGTATTTTGATTTTTTCCCCTCATATTTATGAAATGGTTTTTTTTCCATTATCTTTTATGTTGTTATTCTTAAATATGTAAAATGAATAAAACTTTAATAAAAAAAAAATAATAATAATTTTCTGCTTTTATACTCAGACAAGATAGAGGTTGTGGTTTTTGGATCTGAGCATCTTGGGAATAAATCTGCAGTCTTTCATTTCCTTTGGATAGCATTAATTTGGCCTCCAGTTCTAATATTAAAAAAACTTTGGTGTTATTTTCTATCTGGATATGTCTTTTATCCCTCACTATAAAAACTTTACCAGGACTGCTTTCCTCCACCAAGGAAATATTGCTAAAATTATAAAAGTCTTGTCTAAAAATGATGGAGAAAAACTTGTTCATGCATTTATCACATCTAGGTTGGACTATTGCAATGGTTGATTATCTGCATGTCCAAAAAAACTTCTTTAAAAAAGTCTTCAGTTGATCCCAAATGCTGCTGCCAGAATTTTAATGAGAGTTGGAAGGAGTAATCATCTCTCCAGCTTTAGTGTCTCTTTAAAGGCGCCCTGTCAAATTCAGAATTGAATGCAAAATCTTAATTCTAACATACAAAGCTCTCAACAACCTAGCTCCATCTTATATTACAGATGTTATTGTTCCATATTTCCAACAGAACTCTTCACTCTCAGGCTGCAGGTTTACTTGTAGTTCCTACAGTTTCCAAAAACAGAATGGGATGAAGATCTTTCAGTTCTCAAGCTCCTCTCTTGTGGAACCAACTTCCAGTTTCTGTCCTTGATGCTGACACCTTGTCCACTTTTAAGACTGGGCTTAATACTTTCCTTTTTGATAAATCTTATAGTTAGGATTGGCTTGGGTTTCCTGAGCTGTCCCTTAGTTGTGCTGCTATAGGCTTAGACAGCTGGAAGACAAACTGACCACACTTCCTCACTCTGCTACTCTCTTTACTTGCAAAACTCCACACATTTTGTATTTCTACCTGTTTTTTATTATGTAATTTTTTTTTCATCCTTGACGTGTTTGTGGTTTTCAGGTACACCTGCACC
>JBBPBX010100176.1:0-12406 GCA_038048925.1 Garcialebias charrua | reverse complement strand
TCTGAGTTCTGGCTTCCAGCAGCTCCTTTTTCCAAGAGTTACGCTGTTTTTAGTGCACTAACAACTCTGGTTATGTTTTTAAAGTTGAGGACACATAACTCCGCTGTTATAATCAGCGCTATTTTAGAAGATGAGCGGACTCGCGGTCCGAACCGGTCACATCGCATGCGGGGTCTGATCGCCACACACACACACACACACACACACACACACACACACACACACGCGCGCGCGCGCGACCCGGTCACATCGCATGCGGGGTCTGATCGCCTCTCACACACACACACACACGCGCGCGCGCGACCCGGTCACATGCATGCGGGGTCTGATCGCCTCTCACTCACACACGCGCGCGCGACCCGGTCACATGCATGCGGGGTCTGATCGCCACACGCGCGCGGGGGGGGGGGGGCGGAGGTGCGCGGAGGTGCAGGTGGCATGTGGTCGCTCCAGCAGCACGCCAGTACTGGAGGGAGACGGTCGGTAGCGAGTGAACGGCTCCACCGAAGAACGCATTTATAACGGCTGGAGCTGCAGGGGGTGGGGCTTGTGACCGCGTGACGAAACGCGGTCACATTTAAACCACGCCTAAAAAATCCTGAAAGAGAAATGTGTTTATACACAGTTTGATCTATAACTCCAAAATTAATTGAGCTACAATTTTGAGACTTTTTACTCATTTACAAGATTACAATTACGACATTTATAATGTTTATTGAAGAAAATGTTGAAATTCACTTTACACGGTCTTTAAGCCTTTTGTTTTGGATAAATCGGGTGGAATAGATAAATACATCTACATGTTTATTCTTTGTTGTTGCTTGGTTTATGTTGTTGGCTAGACTTTTAGTTTGTTTTAGGTTGTTGCTGGAGGAGGCGTGAATGCAGCACAACCCCCAACCTCCTCCCCACGCCTGCTGCCTAAAACAAGCTAAAAGTCTTGCCAACAACATAAACCAAGCAACAACAAAGAATAAACATGTAGATGTATTTATCTATTCCACCCGATTTATCCAAAACAAAAGGCTTAAAAAAAAAAAGAAATTAATACCACAAAAATTTCCGAGACCGGGAAACAAACCTGGGTCTCCCACATTCGAGACAATCTGTTAGACCACTAAGCCAACCAGGCATCCATGCGTTGCTCCCCTATCGCACACTATTAAAACAAATACAGCGAGATAGTTTCTATGAGGTGTAAAATATTCTTCAGAAATAAATAAATTAAAATACACAAATGGCTTTTGCCATTCCAAAAACTATAATATGCTTTGTGATTTGTTCTTTGTTCGACTGCCCCTAATGGTCTGGAGCGCTTCCGTTGCAGCTTTTCCTATTTGCAGCTCGTTCTGTTTGCAGGTCGTCCCCTTAGGGAGCGCGACTTATCTTTTGCAGTGCGCCTCATCTGTTGGAACGCTGTTTTCATTTTGATGAGTGTTTCAACTTTTGGAACGCTGCTGTTTTCATTTTGATGAGTGTTTCAACTTTTGGAACGCTGCTGTTTTCATTTTGATGCGTGTTTCAACTTTTGGAACGCTGTTGTTTTCATTTTGATGCGTGTTTCAACTTTTGGAACGCTGTTGTTTTCATTTTGATGCGTGTTTCAACTTTTGGAATACTGTTGTTTTCATTATGATGCGTGTTTCAACTTTTGTTACGCTTTTTTCTTTTTGCAGCGTGCTGTTCTGTTTTAGCTGCGCGTTTGCACCCCTCGGCCACCGTAGCCTTGGCTTACCTGGATTATTCTGCCTCCAGGTTCCTCAACAAACAGTACTGGGTCAATATTCCAAGCTTCCATCCTACCACTCTCCAAGACCAACAGGTCTTAGTTTCACTCCCAGAAATCTCCATTCTCCTCAGCAAAATTTGCGCTAAATGTGCACTCTGCACTACTACTGACCTTTGTCCTCACCTCCCTAAAAACTGATCCTTAGCCCATATTTGCTACACAGTAGCACACAGTAAACTTCGCTTATCTTTTACCTGCATGTTGCCTACTCTGGGTGTTTAATAGGTTTTCCTAGTTATAGCCACGGTAGCTGTCAAACCATTTTGAGTTAGCAGGTGAGGCCTAATGTAAGATTTGTTCAAGGAAACAAGTAATTATGTGTGGTCTGTTTATGTCATGGTTCTAAAACAACATTACCCAGCTCCAATTATAGTTTCTATTCTGAAGTTCTGGATTTAATGCTGTCATAATTCTGTTGATGAAAATAACTGGAAAAAAACAACAACAACTAAAACATCCAAACAAGAAGACCATTAAAGGCGCATTAAGATGCAACATTCTACGCCGATTGGAATCAGTTAATTAGAAGAAAATTGCCTCAGGTGTGCTTTAAATAGTTTCTATTCCTCCTTTTCCCCAACATTTCTGTTTTCAGATCAATTAATTTCTGAGGTTTTTTTTTTTTTTTTGGCTTGCCGTCTTTTGCACTCCAGATACATTTAATTATAACCCAATTAATCACAACTAAATACAGAATTTTAATAACAATATTTGAAAAACCCTAAGCAAAGCACTATGTAGCAAACCTTGGCCAATTGGTGAAAATCACCATGGAGATAATTAGAGCCGAATCCAGATAAATATCTCAGAAGAAGCAGGATTATCATGATTTACAGTGAGAGAGAAAGCAGGGGTCGGCACATAAACACTGGAAATTAGCAAACTAAAGTCATTACCCAGAGGCCCAAACTTTCTCTGAACCTGTAAATTGCTTTTCATAACATAATGCAACTTTGAAAGCTTCTCGTCTGTTTTCTCTGTTTCCGTCTCATTTCTGAGGCTCTGTCTGCCAGACTGAAGTTGCTGCCAGACTGGTGGCGTGTCAAGCATTAAGAAATGAAGTTGGCGGAGCGTCATTATTGGTCTGCACACCTGAAATTGGAGAAGATACAGTAAATGAGAGAAGTGGTGACTTCATAGGAGAGGAAAGTGTCAACTGAAAGGGAGACAAAACAAACTTAAAGACATAAAACTAAAAACTGAACCAGAAACTGAAGAAGAGGTAAAGAAGTTTCTTTATTGTTATTCGCATCACATGTGGTGCATGAGGTGGAAGAAAATTGTGTGCACAGGGTCCTAGTTATATCCAAAAATAGCAGAAATATAACATATAAAAAGAAACAGTATATAAGGATGTAAAATATGAACTAAGATGTACACAAAACAGTACACTAAAAGATCTAAGATAAACACTAAACACTAATAATGTAATATAATCTGTTATAATCTGAACAACAGTCCAAACATGAGTCTGTAGTGAGCAGATGGGTATGAATACAGCAGCATAAAGGCAAGAGATCAGAAGCATGGATAATAAGCAGCACATATAAAGTGACATATTAAAGTTCTATTACAGTGAATTTCCTGGTTAGGGATTTATGAGTCTAACAGCTTCAGGGTGGAAGCTGTTCCTAACTATCACTCACTACCATGAAAAGCAGGTGATCATAACTGCCTGTGGCTGTGTTTCAGTGTTTATTAGCAAAATATCTTGTGACTCACTAGACAGATTTTAAAGATTCTCTCAGAAAGTTATTGTTGGATAAATTAGTTACCCTTTCCTCATCATCTCATTAATCAAAAAAGCCACACTCAGAGTCAGAGTCAGAGAGTCTTTATTGTCATTTGCACCGCATGTAGTACATGCGATGAAATGAGATTATGTACACAGGGTCCCAGTTACATCCAACAACAAAATGTAAGAAAAAAACAGTAATAACATCTAGAATATGAACTAAGAAAAACATCCAACTAGAAATACACTAAGCCCTAGAGTAATAGAAAAACATCATTACAAACAGCAGCACGAACATGAGTCTTTATGAGCAGATGGTCACAGATGAACACAGCAACAAGAAAACAGATCAGCTGAGGATAACATAAGATCTTGTCAACCAAGTTTACACCTTGCAAGGGGGCAGAGTTAACACACACACACACTAACACAGATGTTACAGTGAAGCTCCGGTTGTACGGTCTGTCCATGAACAGTATAAAGAAGTGTTTTTTTACAATGCTTTTCAGACAGAGACGAGGTCAAGGCAAACTCTGCTTTCCAGCTTACATATTTGAAGGTGTCAGAAGTTACGTTATCTGCAGACAGTTCATCAGGCACCTGCTGGCTCCTCTCTGAGTAGACAGAAGTACTCTCTTGACCTCACACACATTAATTTAACATTATAACATCCATGACCTTTACTTAAATTCCCATGACAGTGATAACTGATGAGTTTTTTTGAGTTGCTCAATTTAAGATTGTTGCCACAAGAAATTGAAGTTAACCGACATAAAAAAAATGCAAATCTGTCATTACCTATTTGATATCTAACTTTGAGTCAGGTCCTCTGGATGGATTCTTCTTGATGAAACATTTAGTCTTTTATTCAAAATACTTTGTCAGTCTGAGGAGCTGCGACTCACCAGTCACTGCTGTCACCACAGCCAAAACTTAAGCGTTGTTCATACTTCATGCAAGACGTGCGGCTGCGGCCCGGCGATGACATAATTGCGTGTGTGTCACCGACCGCATTGAGTGTTTTTACTTGGAAAAGACGTGGGGGATACATTATAGTGATCCCTCCCTCCTTCCTCCCACTGCATACGTCACGCGCACTCCCACTGCATTTTTTATCAGGACCAACGGATTTAATATAATGATAGGCTCCATTACCTCGATTTGTGAGTCCGTTATGTCGGCTGTTGTAATGTTTGTAGTCGTCCCCCGGTGTTTAATGTATGTGTCCAGCCACTGCAAAGGCAGGTATAACGGAGGAACTGGATTGGTCCCGCCAGGATCCCCGCTCCGGACCGCCTCGGCGAGTTTCTCTTCAAAACTATCCATGTCATAGCAAAAACAAAAACCGGCTTCTGGAAGAGTAGCGGGTAGCGGTGTGATACACCATATATTGACATCCAAACAAAAAACGCCCACAAACTTTGAACCAATCACACGCTCCGAGCCGCACCCTCCACGCCTTGCAGTGCTGACTACGGGCAAGGTATAGGACAGCTGTCAACGGGGGATCGCAGCGGGAGTGCAGACGGAAGTTGCGCAACTTTTTTTCACTCAACGGGGGGTAAAAGACGTGCGACAAGAAGTAAACCAGCTTAACTGTTCACATGAAAAAGGAGGACCGTCAGCCGAAATATTGATAATTAGTGCCCTGATGGCCGCTTGTTATTCACAGAGGGCTGAGTACTAGCAATAACAGCAGTTGAACACGTAGGCCTCCTCCCCTTTTTAATGATGAACGGTTTCTCTTCACAAAGATGGCTTCCTTCCCTACTCTCTCAAACCAACGCTCCTCTCTATCAAGGATGTGAACATATTCATCCCTGAAAGAGTGACTGAAATGTTTCAAGAAGAATCCGTCCAGAAGACCTGAATTAACTTTGTTAGATTGTTCTACTTGGATTGATCATGCGGCAGCATACTTAATGGATAAATCATTGTCTTCCTTTTAGCAAAACTGAGCACTGTAAAGATTTCAATGAAATGGTAAGAAAGAAGTGTTCCTCATACCATTATCCAAGGAGGTCACCTTGCCCTGCCAACAGAAATGAGTGAGCTATTGACCAAAATCCCCACCCCATGCCGAAAATGTCACTACTTCTAGATGGGCAGCAGAGATTGTAACCACAGGTTAAGTTGCTTTGACCTAGCTTTAGTAACATAGCACTTTGCTAATGCGAGATGAGTGTCATCTTCATCACACTCTGATCAGTCACAGACTGTGCAGCATTTTTGTTTAAACATTTTGCACACCGTGCGGCAGGTGAAAGCCTTTTTTCCAAGATGAAATTATTTTCATTTAATTTTGCTTTATAATTGTTCAAAGAATCTGTAATCTTTAAAAGTAAATTATTTAACGAATGAGAAAGTTCTAGCTAAACAAGCGGTATTCTAGTGTCCCCAGTACCTGTAATATAAAAAGTGAATGTAGTTTTGGAGATGAGTGTTTTTCTGGACTGCAATTGAGCAGAGAATGTAAGTAGAGTAAACCTTAATATTTTTGGGGCAACATCTTCAAGTGGGTAGAGTTACACTGTGGAGAAGAACCGAGGGAGGTTTTTATTTTCTTGTTCGAAGTAGTGCTGAGTGACAGATCCTGGAAAGTAGAGGGATCAATTGTATCCACCATTTGGTGCAAAGGAGGAGCCAGGGTGTGGCCAGTGATGACCTTGATTAAACTTCATCCACTCCACTCATTAGAGGATACTATACTTTAAACAATTAAAATATATATATATTTTTTTTTCCCCCACAAATGATAAAGTTGGCTAGTAATTTATTGAATGAGGTACCGACTTCCATTTTTGTGTGTGGTTGCATTAAGGTATAAGAAAGTGTTTCCTTTAGAAACTTCGGTTGCCAGGTCAAAATCCCACAGGGCCACCTCCATATCTGTAAACTGGCCACCCCTGTCATTTGAGTAAACTATACTCTCTAGTTATTTTATGTTGTTTAAAAGTAGAGTTTCCTCAAATGACTGGGGTGGCTGAAGATTACTCTGTGTTGGTCAAGGCCACCTTTGGCCACCCCCTGGCTCCTCCAATGCACCTTGTGATAGAGAAAATTGCTTTCTCCACTTACCAGCATCCATCACTCTGCACTAAAACAAAAGAAACAAACTAACAAAACCTTCATCTGTTCTTCCCCACAGTGTAACCCTTACCCACTTGAACATCTTGCACCAAAAACATTAAGGTTTAGTTGTTTTCTTTCAATTCCAGTCCAGAAAAAAAAAACCTGTAATGAGACACCCTGGCCTCTGAAATGTCCAAATGATACACCTTTTCACTGATCCTCTCAGTGAAACACCTTTTTCTCTGAAAACCTGCAGTGAAATACATTAACACTATTTTATTACATTTAAGTTTGAATCTAGAACGCACATTAAATCACAAGAGACTTCTTTTAATTTGTCCTAATTCAAATATATCAAAATAATAACTTTCTGTCATTTTATGATCATTTGTTATTTGCATGAGCAGTGTTATTCTTCAATATGTTGAATGATCATTGTTAATGTTCATATAGCTGTATTCTTAATATGTGGACACATGAATCAATACTCTGTCTAAAGTTGAAGAACATGTCGGATTTTATGAATTTATGAAGCTCCACTTTTTAATGAAATTCCTTTGAGGAATCTTTTATCTTGAAAAATCAAACCGGAACTAGTAGCCGCTACCTCGGGCAGGTTGATGCGGACTTGAGCGAGCCGCTGGAGAATGGACACGCTAAGAGCCTGCAAAAACGTAGCTGGACGGATGGTCTGTGCACGTTAAGAGTGGGCATACTTTACCTGCGTTGGGACAGAGAATCTTCGCAAAAGGTAAAAAGTCGTTGTTCAACCCGGACGGGAGTCTAGCAGCCGCCGCCGAAGAGTGTGCCTATTTCTGGTCAAACACTTCAAGATAATAACCCTCCTCATCTTTCCTCCATCTTTCCGCCTACTCCTCCTAAACTTTTTCTTTATCCATCTTCGCCAGAACTTTAAACTAAGAGCCTGCAGATTACTTTATTTTAAGACCTTATAAATTAATATGTTGTTCCTTGAAAGATACGTCAATTAGTGAAGTTACGGACGCGTGATTTCTAACTGTTTGATGTTTGAATTTATAGGAAAAGCTGATCGATCAATCCGCTGTACATATGTTGATGTAATTTATGATTCTGTTAATAAATGATTCAGTTCTGCTGAATCAACATAAGTTAACGCTTCATTGTGATTGACATCTTATCATCTGGTCGCGCAGATTCATTTGTTTAAATCCTTGAAAAAGAAGAGAATCCGTGAATTACCATTCTCACCTTGAACGAGTGTTGAATAAGTAATTAATTAAAGTAGAAGCATGTCAGTTAAACTGTCCCACGTCTTTTAAAACACTCATCTCCAAAACAACAAACATTCACTGTTCAAACCCCTCAGCAGTGGGGGGCATCAGTATACTGCTCATAGGTGTTGCATCAATAGCAATGTGAAGGGGACATGTCATCTCACACATTTCAAAAATATTAATTTGGACACCCCACGTTTACCATGAAATATCCAACATTTTCTATTTCTTTGTGAATCAATCCATTCCACTTGGTTAATAGGAGAACACTCAAGCCACTAAAACTCCACTCCAGGTTTTCCTGGTTACCTCCAACTCTAAACACAGCAGCCTTCAGCCTGCACTGTTTCTGTGTCTCTTCCTGCCTCTGCAGAAAACACACAACGGCTGTGTCTCAATTCATGGGCTGGGTCCTCATGAGTGCGCATTTGTCGGCCGCATACGTCATTGCCCCACGCGGAGGACTGTCCCAATTCGAAGACTCCTCCTCACGCGGCCGAGGAATGCGGCCTACTTCCTGCCGAAATACGTGGATGCATCCGTGAATCCTTTCTGGCGGAGGCTATCCCAGAATTCGTAGCGCCAGCAGAGATTTTGCGGGGGGGGGCTTTCTGCGTGCAGAGGCAGGACTGCTGCGTGTTGTTGAGTCATCAGCTCATTCTAATGCCTCCTACCCACCGCACAACTGCAAACGCTCCTGCCGTCCCCTTTTTGCCGCTGGTCACAGTCCCACTGAACCACTGAACACCGTCTGATGACGTACACTAGGGGGTAGCAGAGGGAGGGGTCTCTGGCTTGTTTTCCGGGTTCAGTTGTTGTTTTAACTGCACCTCCGACGGTCTTCGATGAGATTAAAACTTTTTTTTATGTTTGGGGTGATCTACACTGGAGAGTACAGCAGCCTGTCAGCAGCAACTGTAAAAATGCCACGTTTCTTACCGGAGTTTGGTTCCAATTCCTGGAGGCTGGATCCGGTGAGTTTAAAAAGTCCGAAAAAAGTCCCGTTGTGGTTGTGTAATCAGATAGCGAGGCTCTCCCGACTGTTTGCCGGATGCGTCGAGCCGCCAGAGATCAACATTTGGGACGTCTGCGGCTCGACGGCGACGCGCGCGTGCGTGTGCAGGCTGCCGTCGCGCCGCTTCGATCACTCGAATCTCGCCGCTTCCTTGTTCCACGTGACTCCACGCGTCTCTTCCATAGACTTTGAATGTAAACCGGTGTTATCCGGCCGCTTCGGCCGCCCGACGCCGGGGGCGGTGGGTAGGAGGCATAACAACAACCTCAGCGCTTTTTTCATTCATTCATTCAACCTTTATTTATACAGGCTAGCCTCGTTGCTGAATCTCATTAAAATTTAACTACAGAAACGACTAAAAAAATTGTTAGCTGAATACAGTATATATATTAGTGTTTCTGAGTTTACTGTTTGTTAAGAACTGATTACAAATCAACTTATTTTAAGGATTGTCTGAGGGGCGATCGGTTAAAAGAAAGAGTGGACCTACAAAAAGCAAGTTGTCCAGTAGCTCAATTGGTTAAGCATCCAGCGGTTGGTGCGCAGATCTTTTTCTCGAAGCTGGTTCGAATCTCACTCGGTACGGTTAAAACTTATTTTACGTTTGTCTTTTATTGGATAAAAAAAAGGAGTTTCACAAACTCCTGCTTTTTAATCTCAGTCCTCATTTTTTTATCCAATAAAAGACAAACGTAAAATAAGTTTTAACCGTACAGAGTGAGATTCGAACCAGCTTCGAGAAAAGTATCTGCCACCAACCGCTGGATGCTTAACCAATTGAGCTACTGGACAACTTGCATTTCATAGGTCCACTCTGTCTTTTAAACGATTGCCCCTCAGAAAATCCTTCCTACGCACGTGAAAAATAAGCTGATTTGTAATCAGTTCTTAACAAAGCCAGCCACTCAGGCCCGGATTATCAGCAGGGCCGACTGGGCCCAGGCCCAGGGGGCCATGCTCACCATGGGGTCCACCGCAGGGAGCCCACTGCAGTTTTGGGGAAGAAAGAAAATAAAATATCCTTAGATTTTAAATAGGGTTGGGCTTCGAGAATCGTTCGGAACCGGGACTAACTGTCCGGTTTCCCGGAATCGTTCAAAATATTAATTTGCGATTCCTATTTTCGATGCTAGTTAGCCGACCGGAAGTAGCCACCGCCGAAAACCAACGAAGAAGAATCCACCGGAAGTGTGCATCTGCGATCGAAAGCGTACTAATTAATAAAAAATGACCAGTCAGGTCAGTGCAGCACTTGCAATAATTTTCTATCATGCAAAGGAGGGTGGAGAAGTAAAATAGTGTCCCGTCTTTGACGCGCTCAACCGGATTATTTTCGCTTCGTATCCGACCGGAAGTACAGAGTGGTCCGTCTGCAAAACGCTCCGCCGAACTTTTCGCTGATCGCTACCTCTTTGGCTCCATGATGGTAAATAAATAAACTATAAACTACATCTCATACCAACATTAAGGCAGCTAACAAGTTATACTCCGCTTAAAGCGGTAAGTCAGCTCAATACAAACACGATGCTAACGTTAGCTCGTTTTTTTCTTCTTAGACAAACGACCTAAAATGGCTTCACTGTTCACCAGTGTCCAAGGTAAATACATCAGTGTAAACTCAACTGAATGAAGAGAGACACAGAACAGTTACAACAGCATATGTTGTGAAAAGCTTGCATCCCTTTTCAGATGTGGATTCAACTCCTGCCATGGATTGCACTTACATTGCACTCAAATCCAACACTTATTAACATTCTTAATCCATTTAAAGTTCTCTGTGTCTTTTAAAATGTTTTAATGTCTCTAGTTTTCATTATTATATAATTTCTGTTTATGTTCTCTTTCATTCCATTATGAATGAATGTCACAGTTTGAAGAATTATTGAATAGGTTAGTTAGGCAATAACAACAGAGCTAATAATTGTACACATTCTCAGTCTTAAAAATGATTTAATAATCTCTTTTTACTGATAATACTGATAAACCTGTTGTTTGTTTAGGAACTTCCTGCAGTCTGTCCAGAAAGTCTCCACTGGAGGAGCGTTCTGCTGAGGAAAGGGCACAACATAATTTCACAGCTCCATGTCCATGAAGAAAGAAATGGAGAGAGGGCTGCAGATACCAGGACATCCCACCAGCTGTTCTGTCTGAGGATCCTGCTGCTGTGGTGGAACCAGGTTAGCCCATCAGTGGGAGTTCAGTAACATGACTGCAGCATCACATACTGGACAATATTATATGTATAATAATAATAATAATATATGTTGGTGAGTCCTCCATGTTGGCTCTAATCTGCCCTGTGAGAAATTCATAGTAAATGTAACAAAAAGGAAAAAGTTCATAGCATTAAATTCAAACAGAAGTTCAAATTATTCAATAATTTCCAGTGTAGTGGTGAACCATGTTTAATTATTGATAGTTATAAACAAAAGTGTACAATTGACACGTACAAATAAATACATAATTGTGAATTTACTTTACACTATGCAAACATACAACCTTGTCCATCTTTTAAAAAAATCACAGTTCATATAGGTAATTAATAAATACATTTCAAAATGTAGTTTACATACAATGCTATACAGGTAACCCTCGAGGTACGACACCTGCGACCTACGGCAACTCAGACTTACGATTTTATCATATTTAATAAAAATATGATTAAAAAAAAAAAAAAAATTTTTTTTTTTTTTTTTTTTTTTTGTGTTTAAAAGTTATTAATTTCATGTGTATAGCACTTTGTTGCAGCTGTGGTTGTTTTAAATGGCTTTATAAATAAAGTATAATTATTAATTTTACGTTTTGATAAGAAATTAATCGTATTTACGCAACTTCCGGTTTCCGCTCGCCACTTCCGGTTGCCATTTTACAACTGTACTGCGGTCAATGGAGCTCCGGAGGCTACTGTCAGCTGGCTCCGTGTGCCCGATCAGGGTTGCCTCATACGGATAAATGAGCTGGAAACACTCGGTCAACTCTGTGGACGTCTCAGGTCCGGAGGAGCAGCCGCGGATCGCCCCGCGATCGGCGGCCACAACGCCGCCCGACATGCTAACGACAGCAGCTAACAAAGCAGCTAACACAGGCGAAGACACCGAGCCGACATGCCGCGGAGGATCCATCTGCGGCCGGGAGCTCGCCGCAAATGTCCGCCTGGCAGTCGGGGCCACCGGCTCAAAGTAAGACATTATATTTTTTATTTATTGTGCAGTTCTGTGCGTGTTTATGGCCTTAGTATGTCTGCTTGTTCAGTCTCATGCCATTAAATATGTGTGCGGCGCTCCGTTAGCGGTATAACCGCGACCTATGTCAGAAACGCGGACCTACGATAGGCATGTGTTTTTGGTCCGCGAGGTACGACAAAATCGACCTAAGTCACACACGTAGGTCCCTATCCCTGACGTAACTCGAGGGGTTCCTGTATATATATATATATATATATATATATATATATATATATATATATATATATATATATATATATATATATATATATATATATATATATATATATATATGTATATATATATGTATATATA
>JBBPBX010100175.1:0-12406 GCA_038048925.1 Garcialebias charrua | reverse complement strand
GCAGCTGAGCACTTCGGGTTTTCTTGGACTTGATCTGAGTGTTTTCAGGACTCCCTTTGACTTGTAGGAGGCTGTACAAAGGTTTAGCAATCCTGGAAAAATCTTGAATGTAGGCCCTATAATAACTTAAAAACCCAAGCAGTTTTCTTAACTCACCCACGTTCGTTGGCGTCCTCTGACTGAGTGACTTGACAGCTTCATAGTCCTTTGGATCGATTCGGACCCCCTTTTCTGAAACCAGCCTACCCACATATCTGACCTCTGCTTTGAACAGTTCACATTTGGTTGGGCGAAGCTTAACCCCATGTTGCTGAAGAGCTCTGAGGACCTTGCGCAACGCCTCAACATGTTCAGTGAACCCCTTTGAATAGCAAAGGATGTCATCCAGATATGGAATACAACAATCATCACGCAGGGTGTCTAGCATTTCTTCCATACTGCGTTGAAAAGCAGCGGGGGCATTACTGAGACCAAAAGGAATCCTTACCCACTCATATAGCCCCCAGGGTGAGACGAAGGCAGTCATATGGCGTGAACCCTCAGCCATATACCCCTGGTGGTAAGCTTTACCTTGGTCCAGAATGCTGAACCAGCTGTGGCCGCCCAGCGTGTCCAGGAGGTCCCGGATGCGCGGAAGCGGGTGGCGGTCAGGCACGGTCTTCTGATTCAACTGTCTGTAGTCAATGCAAAGTCTTAGCGTGCCATCCCGTTTCCTCACACACACTACAGGTGCAGCAAAGGGTGATTTCGACTTGACTATCCAGCCTTTGGCCAGTAAGTCCTGGATGTATTCTTTCACCTCTTTGTATAATGGCTTGGGGATGGATGTGTATGTGCGTTGGACTGGGATGTCGTCTGTCAGGTTAATGGTCATGTTCAAACTCGGAATATTTCCAATGTCTCCATCATCTCGGGCAAAAGCATTTGATTCCTCAAATAACATTTGCCCTACTTCCTTTTGTTGTTCTGGTGTTAGGTGGCTAATATCCACTGGGGGGTGCCAGTGGGCAGTATTGGATGGCTCCTGGTCTTGACTAGACTTGCTCACCGAGTCAACAATACAGGTGGAGACTGGTGCTGTTTCACAAGGGGTTTTGGGTTGGTCAGTCTCAACTATTTTTGCAATAGGCTCAATAGAACCCAAAACTGTTGAACTGGGTAGTGTCACACTCCGGCTGGAATAGTTTGACACCTGTACTTTAATATACGGCCTCTCTGTCTTTTCTATCTGTAAAAGTCCCGCTCCAACACTAAGCTGTTCAAGGTGGGCATTATCTAGTACTGGTTCAAACAACACAAGTGACTCTGTTGAGCTAATACTGTCTGGGACTCTACACTTAATGTAAGCCACCTGATTAGGATAGACTATTCCCCCTTTGAACCCTACTTTTACAGTAGCTGGCTCATGTATAGGATGCTCTTTAGTCTGGATGAAACTTACTAGGGTGCTTACAGTAGAGATGTCAGTCCCCATGGCTCTACCAATAAGCTCAATAAGTTTGTAGTTTCCCCCATTGTCTTTAATGAACTCGTGGATTACATTAAAGCCTACTATGGGTCTCTCGATCTTAAGGCGGCTCACAAGGAAGGGTACACGTATTGATAGGTCCGGGTCATCGTTGCCCTCAAGGTTGACTGCAACTTCCACCCACCCATCATAAGGTACTGAGTCCCCCGTGACTGCCTTCACATTAAGATCATCATCCATCAGTTCACTTAAGGATCTAATCTGTTGTCCGGGTAAGTATCTATTTAGCCATGCCTGATCTATAAGACTTACCCCCGCCCCCATGTCTAATACCACCGTTACAAGGTAACCTGCCATCATACATTTCAGAAGGGACTGGCGACCTACTAGGGGAGCTACTAGACCACGTGGTGTTTCTTTGTTAGTTCCTTGCGAACACGCACCTAACATCTCTCTGTCAGTAGTGGTTTTGGGCCTCTTCTTTGGGTGGGACTGCTGAGGTTTGCCGATCAGAGGTGGTCCCCCTGCTCTGATCGTCTTCAGTTTCCCGACGGCTTGGTTTTCTTCAGGCACCCTACAGCACGATGCCCTTCCTCTCCGCAGACAAAGCAGTGGTTACAGTTCGGGTTAACTTGAGAAGCACAGTTCTGACAGCTCTTTCTCTCTCTTTGAGATCTTCTCTCTGGTTGGAGTCTTGAGTTCCTCTGCTCTGGTGCTGGAACATGAACTGTCCTTGCTTTCAGGTTTTCCATCGCTTGTGTCAGTGCTTCAACCTGGGCGCTAAGTCTTTGGAGTGTGAAGTCATTATTAATCTGATTTACTTTCACGTCGTCCTTTGTTTGCTCTTTCAACTCACTGTTTGTTGTGTGGGCATGACTCACTTTGGTGGTAGAACCACGGCCAAGTCGACGCTTCCGCTCACTTTCCTCTGCCGTGGTCTTTATCACTTGGCGAAGCAATGCCTCATCACTGACAGTGGGGTCACTCAGGAGGGTCTTGAGGTCTCTGCGGACACTGTCGTACTTCTCCCCCATGCCCTGGCAAATAGTGTTGAGAAAGACACACTGAATTGTGGATATATCGTACTTAACGACTGAGTCTGGTTGTCTGAGTGAGAACCGGATCTTTTGCTTCAGTCCAATCATTCTATATAAAAACTGCTGAGGCGTCTCATTTTCAAACTGCTTAGCACACATTAAATCTTGAAAGAGCTCTGTGCTGCTTTTCTCACCTAAGTGAGACTGCAGGAAACTTTTAAGCTCCGAAACTGTGAGATCGTCTTTTATTGTTAACATATCTCTGAAGTTACCTGGTTTAACAAGACGTAGCACCCCTCTAATCACCTCATTTGGAGTGTGATTCTCCTCGAGACCCTCATCTATCTGTTTACAGATGCTGTTGTACCCAATTTCTGATGTCGTGTCACTGATCATTCCACCATGCACTTTGAATTCTCTGCGTGACAGCAGTGGCAAATCTTTCATGGCTATCATACTCTCACCAGTGTAACTTGGAACGTTCTCTGAATGAGGGACAGACCACTGGGGTGGGCACAGAGGTTGATGGGGTTGGAGAGTCGGGACAAGTGGGTCCCCTGTAGCTGGTGGAACTGATGCCCAGGTTACCTGCTGGTTGCGAGATTGGCTGGTGTGAGGTGGTGTTGGACTCAGTCCCTGTGGGTCTGCGCCGCCATCGCCGCCTTGTGGCTGAACACGGGGAATGGCCTGCTCATTTGTACTTGCTTCAGCTTCAAAAGACATTGTAGTTTGTCCACGATTCACCATAGTCCCATCTATGATACATTCTAGTCTTTTTAATAATGGCAAACCCTGGTCCTCCCGACCCAGGATTGTTGAACATGACAGGTAGGTAGTCAAATATTCAACACAACTTTCTTCATCGTCTTGAATCAACTTACTAGAGTCCAGTCCTTCAACGTCTCCAAGAGAAGTTGCGATGAGGTGGGCTTCACTACCTGTTAGCTGGTGTAACTTCTTCTTGATGCTCCAAAGAAGTTGTTTTCTCTCACCGGAAGACATCTTGCTGATCTCGGCCGCTTGAGTCCACAGTGCTGCACTCTGTAGGCGGGTACACCCTTTTCACTGGTTACCGGCCTCACCTCTGCACACTGGGTCACTCCTGGCACTGAGAACGTGTAGCACGAGAGGTCCTGGTGGTCGGTATCATTGGATCAGCAGTAGCCCATGGATGTGTGGCGTGCTGATCCCGGACGAGCCCCCACAATCTGTTACAGGTCCCGAGTGTCAGGACTGCTGCAACAGTGATGACACACCATCTGAAGAATAATAAAATTAGGAGTCAAAGATGACGACCATTGTTTCTCCGTTTAGATCCAGAAAGCATGTTTATTTATAGGATTTGTTAACAAACCAATATTTTACAGTGTACCTGTACGGTATTAATGATTTACAAACCTGGTTTCCTTCTTTTACCAGTGTTACAGTAATTAACCTTTTCACATTTTCACCCTTCACTTAGATGAAGACAATATGTCAAATACTGCATCTAGCTCTATATTTACTGATACAGTATAAGCATTTAAAATGTACACTGACTTTAACTGAACACCGATCAAAGGCTCTACTTAGCTGTATATTTACTGATCTAAGCATTAAAATATACACTGACTTTAACTGAACACCGATCAAAGATAAAATGACAAGACTTACAAAACAAATGCAGAATCTAACCTTGTTCCACCTTTAACCTCAGTTCCCACACTTGGTCTGAATATCATTCAAACAAAACAAAGTGAAACTCAAAACTCTGAGTTACCGTAGTAGGTATCACATCCTTCTATTCACTTTCCCTCGCGAGACCTTCCCAGCGCGAGCTGGCATCCTGCCAGATTTAACGTGACTATTTACTTGCAACTACTACACAGAAACCGCCACACAGTGATATGTGCTGTTCACATAAGAGGTAAACATCTTACATCGTAGTTGTGATGTGTTTTCACCATGTACTGACCTGAAGAATAATAAAATTAGGAGTCAAAGATGACGACCATTGTTTCTCCGTTTAGATCCAGAAAGCATGTGAAGCCGTCCGTCCCCAAAACCAACCTGGAAGCAACGCACCCCCCCAAAACAAAGGTTCCGCTTCGTCATCACCGCTCCTCAGAAAAACACTATAAAAATGCAGGCATATTAACTTGCCGAACCGCAAACAAAATATAACATATATTTGAAAATAGGATCAGCTGCACATGGAAATACTTTACATTCATAAGAAAACCAAATATTGTGGTGACATTTTCAGGTGCACCACATTCTTCCTGAAGTCCACAACAATCTCCTTTGTCTTCTCCATGTTGAGAGTGAGATTGTTGTGTCCGCACCACAAGGCCAGGCGGCTCACCTCGTTCCTGTAGTCCGTCTCATCGTTGTTGCTGATGAGACCCACCACTGTTGTGTCGTCCGCAAACTTGATGAAGTGGTTGGAGCTGTACGATGGTGTGCAGTCGTGTGTTAGCAGGGTGAATAGAAGGGGGCTCAGCACACATCCTTGTGGGGCCCCTGTGTTCAATGTGATGGTGCTAGATGTGTTACTCCCGACCCGCACTGTCTGTGGTCTCCCGGTCAGGAAGTCTAGCAGCCAGTTACACATTGAGGTGTTCAGCCCCAGACTGTCCAGTTTAAGGATGAGCTGTTGGGGGATGATGGTGTTAAATGCCGAGCTGAAGTCGATGAACAACATTCTAACATAGGAGCAGTGGTGGAGAAAGTACTCGAACACTGTACTTATGTAAAAGTACAAATAAACAGCCAAAAATGTACTCTAGTAAAAGTAGAAGTACCATATAAATATTTTTACTTAAGTAAAAGTAAAAAGTACTTGCTTTTAAAAATACTTAAAGTATTAAAAGTAAAAGTATTTGCTGAATGTATTACCTAATGCAATGGTTTACAATAAAGTGTCCATACGTATGTATATTCTGTAATACATTAATAGTGTTGAGCCATTTTAATGAACAATGCTGCAGATAATGCATGTTTTTATATTGTGTTTACTCTGTGACACCGTTCACACTTGGACTTGTGATTCTGTGCATCAGAATTTAAGGGATGACCTGCAGCAGGGGTGCTCACACTTTTTCAGCATGCGAGCTACTTATAAAGCAACCAAGTCAAAATGATCTACCCAATACAAAAATGCAAAACATAATTATCTTCAAATGTATTGAGGATTCTTTTTATGTACAATGTATGTTGAAGTACCTTGCATAACTATAAACCAATATTGCACAACACATATAATAAATCAGGGGTCACCAAGGTGGTGCCCGCGGGCACCTGGTTGCCCGTAGGGACCACATGAGGTGCCCGCGTGACAGCAAAACACAGCTTTGAGCATGCAGATGTTTCTCACAAGGGCATAGATTTCATCTCATTATTGGGAGGGGGGGGACCATAAACAGGGACATTTTTTAAAAGCAAATCTACACTTCTCCAAGATTGGGGGGATCCGGACCCCCCCGACCCCCCCGGGATTTACGCCTATGGTTTCTCATGAGGCATTTTCAGGTGTGGAGCTCTTGAAAGAAGCAATGATGAATTATGTTAAAATAATTTATTTAAAAGAGTAAAAGGTGATGATTAGTTAAAATGGTTTTATGCACAGCTGCACTTTGTTGCAGCAGCTGTGGTTGTTTAAAAGGGCTTTATAAATTAAGTATAATTATAAAAAATGCTGAGCATCAATAAAAGCATGCAGCTTTTTTAGATGTGACATTAGTCTAATGTCACATCTAAAAAAGCTAAGTCTGGTCCTCTGGACATTCAAAAAACAAAACAGCCAGCGTGACTCACCTGGAACGATGCGGTGTCGGCTTTCGCTTTGAAGTTTGGCGAGTGAAAAAAAAGTCCACCTCCCATTCCGTATGAAAGTGATACATTTTTGCCTTTTTACTTGGTCCAGGGTTCTCACTCATGTTTTAGCAAGGGCTTAAAATCTGAGGTAATTCGCAGAAAGTTTTCGCTTGTATTGTTTTGCTGTGCTTCGCGCCATTGTTTTCGTTGCTCATGCTAAAGATCGTCATCTGATTGGTTGCCGTGTGTGTCAATCAAGTGACGGGATGATTTGATTGGCGGACAAGGTTTTTTTTTCTTCCTTTTTTTAAATGTCACTCTGCATCTACTAGTAATGCCTTAGGACAAATAAAAAATAAAAACGCAATGCGACGTGAATGTAACTTGTAACGCAACGCATTATAGAAATGTAGTGTAGTAGAAAGTACAGATACTTCATGCAAAATGTAGTGAAGTAAAAGTAGAAAGTACCCATGTTTAATTCTACTTAAGTAAAGTACAGATACATGAAAAATGTACTTAACACTGGAAAACCCAGGAAATTCAGACTACTATTATAACTACTGTGAGTTTGTCAAATGACAATTTTAAAGTATTCACCTTCCATTAGGTGTTTGGGCCCCTGGGGCTGGAGGTCTTTGTTTGTGGGTTTGAATAGTAAACATTCCTTCCTTTCTTCTCCAGCATATCACCTCCAGTAGGGCAAAACAAAGGATTACTCCCCCACACTGAGAACCATACTCCCCCCACAAATACCCTCCACATTCCAAAAGCATTGCTTCTTCAGGTGAGAGTTGCTTTCTTACACCAGAGAGAGACTTGAGATATAGCTCTGTACTTTCAAAAATTTGCTGAAAGGAGCATATATATATATATATATATATATATATATATATATATATATATATATATATATATATATATATATATATATATATATATATATATCCCAAGGGTATGTGCTGAGCCCTCTTCTGTTCACTCTGCTCACATATGATTGCACAGCCACACATCCAGGCTGTCATATTGTTAATTTTGCAGATGATACAGCGGTGGTAAGATGCATCACAAACAATGATAAGTCCAGCTACAGACAGGAGGTGGAACATCTGGAGAGCTGGTGCAAAGAGAATAATCTTCACATGAATGTGAAGAAGACAAAGGAGATGATTGTGGACTTCAGAAGGAACAAACACACCCATGCCCCACTGAACATAGGTGGATCTGCGGTGGAGGTGGTCTCCAGCTACAAATACTTGGGTGTACACTTGAATGATAACCTCAGTTGGAGCAACAACACCACCAGCCTGATCAAGAAAGGTCATCAGAGACTCTACTTCCTCAGACGGCTGAGACGAGCTGGTCTGAGCAGCCTAGTTCTCACCTCCTTCTACAGGTGTGCAGTGGAGAGCATCCTGTGCTCCAGCATCAATGTGTGGCATTGAGGCTGCACAGTTGCAGAGAGGAAAGCTGTGCAGAGAGTGGTGAAGGCTGCACAGAAGTCTGTTGGAGTCAGTCTCCCCACCATCACAGACATTTACACCTCCAGATGCAGAAAAAGAGCCACCTGCATCATGAAAGACCTCACTCACCCAGCACACTCACTCTTTGCCCCACTCCCCTCAGGACGGAGGTTGAGGAGCATCAAATGTAGAACCACTAGACTGAGGAACAGCTTCTACCCTGAGGCTGTTAGACTCATGAATAAATAAATAATAAGAATAAAATCACTGCAAAATATCACATCATGCTGATGCTGATCTGTTTTCTTGTTGCTGTGTTCATCTGTGACCATCTGCTCATACAGACTCATGTTCGTGCTGCTGTTTATAATGATGTTTTTCCACTACATTAGAGCTTAAGGTATTACTAGTTGATGTTTTTCTTAGTTAATTCTAGATGTTATTACTGTTTTTCTCTTGCATTTGTTGTTGGATGTAACTGGGACCCCGTGTACATAATCTCGTTTTCATCACATGTACCACATGCGGTGCAAATGACAATAAAGACTCTCTGACTCTGACTCTGACTCTCTGATATACATACCAATGGACGTGATAATGCTAATTCAATCTCGCAAGTCGGGGACCACCTGTACAATCCCGCCACCTTCAGATAAAAGTGGCCAACACAGGTAGTTCTTGACTTGCGGCGGCTTCAACTTACGGCGTTTCAGCTATACGAACCGGCGTAGAAATGGAACTTGTTCGTAAGTTGGGGATCACCTGTACAATCCCCCTTCAGATAAAAGTGACCAATGCAATCCCGCCTTGACCGTGGAATAGGTGACAGGTGACAGGACTTGCAGTCTCCCCTAGCAACTTCATCTGCCATAGCAACTGATTCTGTAGTCTGTGATGTAAATGGCCTCATATACATACCAATGGACGTGATAATGCTAATTCAATCTCGCAAGTCGGGGACCACCTGTACAATCCCGCCACCTTCAGATAAAAGTGGCCAACACAGGTAGTTCTTGACTTGCGGCGGCTTCAACTTACGGCGTTTCAGCTATACGAACCGGCGTAGAAATGGAACTTGTTCGTAAGTTGGGGATCACCTGTACAATCCCCCTTCAGATAAAAGTGACCAATGCAATCCCGCCTTGACCGTGGAATAGGTGACAGGTGACAGGACTTGCAGTCTCCCCTAGCAACTTCATCTGCCATAGCAACTGATTCTGTAGTCTGTGATGTAAATGGCCTCATATACATACCAATGGACGTGATAATGCTAATTCAATCTCGCAAGTCGGGGACCACCTGTACAATCCCGCCACCTTCAGATAAAAGTGGCCAACACAGGTAGTTCTTGACTTGCGGCGGCTTCAACTTACGGCGTTTCAGCTATACGAACCGGCGTAGAAATGGAACTTGTTCGTAAGTTGGGGATCACCTGTACAATCCCCCTTCAGATAAAAGTGACCAATGCAATCCCGCCTTGACCGTGGAATAGGTGACAGGTGACAGGACTTGCAGTCTCCCCTAGCAACTTCATCTGCCATAGCAACTGATTCTGTAGTCTGTGATGTAAATGGCCTCATATACATACCAATGGACGTGATAATGCTAATTCAATCTCGCAAGTCGGGGACCACCTGTACAATCCCGCCACCTTCAGATAAAAGTGGCCAACACAGGTAGTTCTTGACTTGCGGCGGCTTCAACTTACGGCGTTTCAGCTATACGAACCGGCGTAGAAATGGAACTTGTTCGTAAGTTGGGGATCACCTGTACAATCCCCCTTCAGATAAAAGTGACCAATGCAATCCCGCCTTGACCGTGGAATAGGTGACAGGTGACAGGACTTGCAGTCTCCCCTAGCAACTTCATCTGCCATAGCAACTGATTCTGTAGTCTGTGATGTAAATGGCCTCATATACATACCAATGGACGTGATAATGCTCCTTCAAACTGTCATTTTACAGTCTCCCATGGGAGCTATAGGTAAAATATGTACAAGTACATATGTTTGGTAGTCCTAGTGTTAAGTACAGTAACGAAGTACTTGTACTTCGTTACATCCCACCACTGCATAGGAGTCCTTCGTGTCCAGATGTGTGAGAGCTGTGTGAAGGGCAGAGGAGATGGCATCGTCGGTTGAGCGATTAGGTCGGTATGCAAATTGGAAGGGATCCAGGGAGTCAGGGAGGACAGATGTGATGCTTTTCATGACTAGCCGTTCAAAGCACTTCATCAGGATGGGGGTGAGTGCTACTGGGCGATAGTCATTGAGGCATGCGGGCGTTGCCTTCTTTGGGACAGGGATGATGGTGGTGGCTTTGAAACAGGTGGGGACGATGGCCTGGCTCAGTGAGATGTTAAAGATGTCCGTGAAGACCGCTGCGAGTTCCCCTGCACAGTCCTTCAGCACAGTCCTTCAGCACACAATTGATTTATTAAGAATGTTGTTTTTTAATAACACTTTAATGCATTTCCTCAATTCTTTTTTCTTTTTTACAAATTACACTTGTCCGTCGTTTTAGAGTCCAATTCTAGACGTCTCCCCGACGTGCAAACAAGGTCTAATTAGGACGTCTAACCATGACCGCATTTGTACGTTGTATGAATGTCAGTTTTGGAGGTTATCTGGACCCGGTTCACAGAAGCCCCTTTCATAAATCAAACCCGCGCTATTCCCGCACAGCCCAGTTAAATTATATTTAACCCTCCCCAGGTCATTCATAAGAAAACAGTTGAAGGCGGGCATGTCCCGCTCAAAGAAACATGTTCATATGATCAGCTGCAGCGCGGCTTCAAAGAGGCGTGGAGCTGAGCAGAACTGAACCGCAACATATTTTTTGTGGGACAGATGTGTACAAGTTGTCGTGTCGTGTTATTTTAAATATTTCCTCAGTAATAAATAAATGGGACAGCTGGCTGCGCGTGCGCACGCACGCACGCACGCACGCACACACACACACACACACACACAAGTGTTCAAGACCCCAAATAGAACCAAATCAAACACACACACACACACTCAGCGCGCTGCGCCGCTGCTAGAGGGGGAAGAACAGCGAAACTAGCTTACAGTCGTGTCGTGTTATTTTAAATATTTCCTCAGCAATAAATAAATGGACGCGCGCACGCACACACACACACACACACACCATAGGCGTAATTTACACGGGGGTTAGGGGGGGTTTGACCCCCCCAATAATTTGATCCGGTCATTTAACCCCCCCAATAAAATGAAATCATTTCGTCATTATACATATCTTACATCAATAATTGATTTTCTTTATTCATTCAAATTTTTTAGTAAAATTGCTGCATGTTTTTAACAAACTCCCTGAGGACTGACCCCCTCCCCTGCAAATAATTTGGTATCACCCATCTCACCGGCTACAGGAAGTCACGTGAGTCACGGAGCTGCTCATGAAGTTGCCCAGAAGTTTCTACATGCATGTGTTCGAAAAAGGCCTCCTTTGGTCGGACTGACTCTGTCGCTGCCCGCCCCTTGCTATGGATGTAGCTGCTATTAGCTGTGAGGTTCGCTGTTTTTGTTTGCAAGATACCACTCATAAACCACACCGCGGATTTTTAAATCAAGCTGATTTCACATTTGGTTCAGCTCAGGAGCCCGTCTGCTGTAGTGAGGTAAGAAATATATTTTTTAAGCGTTTATTTAACTAAATTTAAAGAAACAAAGCTCCGGTTTGACCCGCCTGGCGCCTGCATAAAATTCAGCGAACTTTTTTTTTTAAATCCAGCTGATTTGAACATTTCGTCAAACTCAGGAGTACGTCTACTATCACCCATAAGTCAGCGAAGAAATACTGTATATTTTTAAGCGTTTATTTAGCTAAATTTAAAGAAAGAAAGCGTCCGGTTTGACCCGCCTGGCGCCTGCATAAAAATCAGCGAACTTTTTTTTTTAAATCCAGCCGATTTGAACATTTAGTTAAACTCAAGAACACGTCTTCTATAAAGTCAGCTTAGTAATATATTTTTTCTCGCAAAGAAATAATTGTTTTTACCGTGTTTCTTTGTGAAGTTCTTCGTACTAGCTGGGTCCTGTCGCCGCCATCTTGATCAGGACAAAGCTGACGCGTCGCGTGGAGATGACGCGTATACAGCAAGAGAAATTGAATATGATGTCCCATTAAGTAAAGCAGAAATAAAAATAATTGTTAAAGATAAAATAAATGATATGTGGCAGGAGAGGTGGGATTTAGAGGAAAGAGGAAGACATTTACATAACATACAGAAGGAGGTACTCCTAAGTGACGATAGTAGTTTAATGTCTAGGAGAGAGGAAGTATGGATTAAGTTGAGGATTGGGCACACTACATTAAATAGTGGTCTAAAGATAATAGGAAAACATCCATCAGGTGACTGCTCTAATTGTGGGGTACTGGAAGGAGTGGAACATGTGTTGATTTATTGTAAGAAATATAATAAAGAGAGGAAGGCACTGGAAAGGGTAATGGGGAGTTCGGTGACAATGGTTACTTTATTGAAGAAAAATCAGTCACAGGTTATAACTAAAGCATTTGTTAAATATTTGAAAGTTACAAAATTAGCTGAAAGGATTTAATTTTATTTTAATTAATTAATTAATTAATTAATTTATTTATTTTTTGTTGAAAGTAGACTCTTGA
>JBBPBX010100174.1:0-12407 GCA_038048925.1 Garcialebias charrua | reverse complement strand
CTCTTTCCCTTCATTTGTTTTACTGCTGTTGTTTCTGTTGATCTTCTGCTGATGAACTGCGTCACTTTTACTGGATGACTTTGTTCCACCCAGACATCTTCTGTGACGGGGCTTTACAAAGTTAATTTGGGGGGAGGGGTTCTGAATGATAACCACTGGTAAACTTTTGTAAACACAAATATTTTTAGTAGTCAGTGCTTGTCCTGGTTTAGTCTTCACAACTTTCATTTCTTAAAGAAAATAATGTCATCTTTTTGTCATGTTATGTAAAAACAAATAGTATTTAGTAAGGAGTCATGAACTCTACATTTGGTGACATAAAGATCATGGGTGGCAAAGGTTTTCACTGTTTAATGGCCCTAAAACCTGACATTTAAGTGTCTGACTTCTTTAAAAGCAAACCAGAGATTCATATTTGCATGGAGGTCTGGAGTTTGGACCATTCCAGGACTTTTGATTATCCATCCATCTATCCATCCATCCATCCATCCATCCATTATCTTTACCTGCTTCTACCTTTTCAGGTTATGGGAGTCACTGGTGCCCATGTCCATCTATCATTGTTCAAGAGTTGGGGTACACCCAGGACGGGTCACATGTCCATCACAGAGACACATGGAGACAAATGAGCCAAACAACCATTCACTCTCTCACTCACCTAGGGACAATTTAGAGTTACCAATCAGTCTAACATGCGTGCTTTTGGTTTGTGGGAGGAAACAGGAGAACCCGGAGAAAACTCATGCATGCACGGAGAGAACATGCAAACTCCACCCAGAAAGGTCCCGGGCCGGGATTTGAACCGGCGACCTTCTCACTGAGAGACTGCAGCTCTACCAACTGCACCACCCTGCCGACTTTTAACCAGTTCTTCTTAAACCAAGTTTAGTTTTCGTCTCACCTGACCTCTGCAGGTTTTTCCATGTTTGGAAAGTCTCCTGAATGTCTTTTTGGCTTTTTCCTGCCAGTGTTCCATGAAGCAGTGGCACGGTGGTGCAGTGGTTAGAGCCATCACCTTTCAGTGAGAAGGTTGTGGGATTGCCTCCCGTCCTGGGACCTTTCTAGGTGGAGTTTGCATGTTCTCTACGTGCACACGGGGGTATTTCAGACCAAAAACATACGTTAGGTTAATTGGTAGTTCTAGATTGTCCTGAGTTGTGAGTGAGCGCATGAACGGTTGTTTGTCTCGTTTGTCTCCATGTGTCCCTGTGATGGACTTACGACATGTCCAGGGTGTCCCCCACCTCCCTCACAGTGACTGCTGGAGATAGGCACCAGTTCACTGTAACCCTAGAAAGGAAAAGGAGGTAAAGCAAAGGAGCGTATGGATGGATGTTCCATGAAGCCCAGCTCCATCAGGGTCATCTTTGTCCTCCAGGATGTATCTCTGCTTAATGCAGTCTGGTTTGTGAGGATCATTGGATGACCTACTCTTAGCAGGTATCCTATTGGTGGAGCTCCATGAGATGTTCAAAGTTCTGGGACATTTCTTTATACAGTATCCCACTCTTGATTTGTACTTTTCCACAACTTTGTTTCTGACTTGTGTGGAAAGTTCCTTGGTCTTCATCCATCTATCTATCTTTCTTCGTTTAACGTCCGTTTTCCCGATTCCGGGGTGGAACGCTACATCTTTGTCACCAAGTTTTTGATGCCAGATTAGGCGGTCAGTTGCGTCCAGTTCATTGAGGTTCAGCGCTTTCAGATCTTGTTGAATCGTTTGCGCCCAGGTCTTTTTCGGACGGCCTTTGGGACGGGTGCCAGGTACTTCAAGGTTTTCAATAGCAAGTATAGCACTGTTTTCACTTCGTTTAACATGACCGAACCACCGCAAACGGTGTCGCCGGCATGCGTCCTTAATCGCACATAAGCCTGCTCGACGCAGGATTTCGGTCGATTGGATGTGATCTTTAAGACTAATGCGTTGCATCCATCGGAGCATTTTCATGTCGGTTCGGTGAAGTTGCTGTTCGAGTTTTGTTGTCATTGGCCATGTTTCTGCGCCATACAACAGCACGGGACGTATCACTGAGCCATAGAGTCTTGAACGTAGGAGTAGTGGGATATCGCGCCGCATCAGTATAGAAGCGAGTAGATGCCATTTATTCCATGCCACACGTATACGTGCCCGAACGGCAGCTTCGGTTGTTCCAGTACAGTTCAACACATCCCCTAGATATTGAAACGACTTGACTGTTTCAACGCCAACGGCTCCAATTGTATTGTTGCGTTGTACTTGTTGTTGTGGATTGATGCAAGTAGGACAAACAAAATTGGTCGCTTTCGACAATGGACCACTTATTTTTTAACAACATTTCCTTGGTCTTCATGATGCCCCTTTCTTGGTGGAAGTCCTTACAACTTAAAGGTGTGTACTCTGAGGAATATGAGAACAAGTCTAACTATACTGAGATCTTCTGATACTTAGATCGCTCTCAAGAATACGTTGTTGAACTTGTGTAGCTTCTGAAGGTGATGGTTGGGGCTGAGTGAAACACGTTTTCTCCATTAATCTGGAGTATTTTGTGTAAATCCATTACATAAAATGAAGATAAACTTTATTTAATTTCCTTAAAATTGATTTTCAGGTTGAAAGTCATACGTTTGCATCCCACATTCCCATCACTGGGTAAACAGAAGCAGAACTAACGGTTGCTAACTTGGAACATAACCTATGTGTGACACGATGTTTCCTTGAAAACAGGAATATATTACATAAATATGAAATAAAAATGGTTCAATGAAAACTTCTTGCTTGTTTTGTGCTGATTAGCTGCCACTGCATCATTTCCCTTCAGTCTGTGTTTACTGTCTGTGGTCTAATAACTCGATGGTGACATGGTTCAAAGCCGCCCGTGGCACCGGTTCCACCCAGGGACCCTTCATTATCCAGACTGTGTACAAGTGTGACATTCCTCCGGGACTGCAAGTGGCCACTGCCAGCTCTGACAGCCGTGCTTTGCTTTATGATCTCTCCTGCAGATTAAAGTGGAAAACCAGCAAGACTTCCAGGACATCACCAGTGTGGTGGCTCTTGCCGGGACCTACGCCACCACCGAACCCTACGTCCAGTCCAAATACGACATCCGCATCCAGAAGATCGGCAGCAACTACAAGGCCTACATGTAGGATGTTCCGCATGTTGGAGTCAGTGTAGTTTAACAAACACATACAGTACTGACTGGTAATAAAAGTGGAATGAAGCTGCTCAAAATGGATGTTATGATGGAGCGTTTAGACCATTTTTATACGCTCATTGAAAGGAGGATGTTTTACGGCGTACTCTGTCCGTAAACTTTCTCTTGTCCCGCCCATAACTTCTGATCTGCTCAAAATTATTTAATGAAACTTGATACACAAATGCATCGTCACTAAATGGAGTGTCATGTATACTTTTCATCACCTCGGCTACAAGGTCAAGGTCACAAATCAAAGTCGATGGTTATACGAGGTATTTCCTTGTCTGGCCCATTGCTATACTGTAAGTTGTTGCATAATAGTTTGTTGACGATCGTAAAATGTGTCGTATGCCGTGCTCTTGTTACATACAGTTGGGATCATTCACCACATGCATGATTGTCATTAACTTTGGGCTTTCGCTGATTTATTTGACTTTTTCCCCATGATGGAGGGATTGTACAATAAACAACTTCAGTAATTTTTAATATCAAGAACTGGACTGGACTTTTGTCCCCCATCGCAGAGCCAAAAGGGGGAATTGGGAATACCCTCCGTTCATTTGTCCTTCAGTCATGTGAGCGTGATTCCTTAAAATGTAAGCCAGGTACCAACTTCAATTTTGGTTTTTGGCTGTATCTAGGTGTAAGGAAGGTCACTTGAATATTGGGTTGCCCTGTCAAAATCTAAGATGGCCACCTCCATTTATATAAATATGTAAACTCGCCACCACAATCATTTGAGGAAACTATGCTTTCTAGTTTTTATATTGTATATATATTTTTTAAGTAAAAGTCTAGTTTCCGCAAATAATTGAGGTGGCTGAAAACTAAACTATGGTGGCCAAGGCCACCATTGGCTACAACACCCTGGTTCCACCATTGCATCTGGTGGTGGATAAAATTGCTCTCTCCACTTTCCAGGATCCATCACTGCACCGTCTTGGACAAGGAAAAAAAAAAAATCTTATACACCGTGTAACTCATACCCACTTGAACACAAAAAACATAAAGGTTTTCTTGCATCCCCCGTTAAATTCCAGATCAGAAAACCACTCATCTCAAAAACTATAAACATTCACTACTCAAATCCCTCAGCGACGCAGGACATCAGCGTACCGTATGTCTCTAGATCACACCAAGGGTCAATTATACACATTATAGTTAATATTTGGTTAAATGTTCTTCAGCAAGTTATACCTGGACCTTTGTGTATTCACCAACAAGCTTCTGAAAGAATTCTGCTAAATGTCTGACCGATCTACCGGACAGAAATCGTAGAGTTCATTTAAATTGTCTCTGTTTTTGAACGTAGTCCACAGATTTTCCATCAGGTTGAGGTTGGGGCTTTGGGACGGCGGGTCATGAAGCTTAATGTTTGCCCGATTTATCCAATCAGAAGCGAAATCTGATGTTTGGGATCACTGTCCTGTTGGAACACCCAACTGTGTCCAAGAGTCTCAGTTGGTGCCGTTGATTTTATTCCAAGTTGAAGAAGTTGAAGGTAGTTCCTAATGCTATTAACTTTTTTACACAGCATGATTCTACTACCGTCATGCTTGGCATTGGGTACAGTGGTAACTTGCATTCTATAACTTCATGAAAAAAATTCAGGTGACTGTATGTAAATATCTGAGCCTGTATGTATAGTTTAGACTGGTGTGGAGATAAAATCCCCTCAGATGGGTTAATTTTCATGGACTAATCCAGTTTTCATACATTCCCACCCATTTGAGAGTGAGACAGAGTGACCGGTGCAAGCTCATTTTCATTATTTCTGTATCTTTTGCACACTTTCACCAATGGATTATCTCATGAGCTTTTCGTGTTGACGCTATTTTTAAGTTTCTCCTGAGTATGTTTCTTTTTTGTTTTGTTGTGGCTTCAGGAGAACTTCCATTTCTGGCAACTGGAAGGCAAACACTGGCTCCGCCATGTTGGAACAGATTGCAATGACCGACAGGTGAGCTGGTTCAGCCTCATTCTCATTACTCGGCATCCCTTAAGAATTTACGTTGAGCTTGTATTTAAATGTGCATCAGTTTTCTCATTACTCTGTCTCAAAGTGTGTGTAACTCTGTTGCAGATACCGTCTGTGGGTGGACTCCTGCGCGGAGATGTTTGGTGGCCTCGACATCTGTGCTGTGAAGGCCGTCCACGGAAAGGACGGCAACGATTATATCATCGAGGTCAGTGTGACTTTACAATGCAAATCAGAAATCAGCTGTTTCACTGATAAAACCATCGGTTTGGAAAGTCGCGTGGGCGGGTGTACCCAGACAGATCAAGAAAGCCTTGACAGAACGATTGTAGACCAAACACAGGCGGCACGATGAAGACAACATCAGAGGTCGGCGGTTGACTCACTCTGTCTGCAAACACAAGCTGTTGGGTTGGTGAAGTTTAATTTTGGACTTGTAGCTCGCAGGTTGTGACCAGACTCAACAAGTGTGGTTAGATGTTTGGGGTTTTCTCCCTCAAATGGATGCCAGTAACACAGACTGGGTTGGTTTCCACCACTGAACAACAGGAACATATTTAGGTGTCAGGAACGTACACTGCAGATAAAATGTACCACAGCTACGTTTTATATGGGACTTATCAACTTCATTTGTGTAAAGGGGAAGAAGTTTGCAGTCACCATGAACTTCTTCTTCTTTTGTCTTTTCCATTTTCAGGGGTCTCCACAGCGAGTCCTCCTCCATCTCACTCTGTCCTCAACTACCTCCATGTCCTCTCTAACTGCATCCATATGTATCTTTTTTGTGTATTTTTCCTGGCAGCTGCATTTCTAACATCTTTCTACCAATATACCCACTGTCTCTCCTCTGGACATGTCCAAACCACTGTCCCTCCTCTGGACATGTCCAAACCACTGTCCCTCCTCTGGACATGTCCAAACCACTGTCCCTCCTCTGGACATGTCCAAACCATCTCAGTGTGTCCTCTCTAACTTTATCTCCCAGTTGTTCAACATGTGCTGTACCTCTGATGATCTCATTCCTGATCTTATCCATCCTTCTCTCCTATAGAGAACCTCAACATCTTCATTTCTGACACTTCCAGTTCTTTCTCCTGTCTTTTTGTCCATGTCTCTGTCTCCAGACCATACAACATAGCTGCTCACCATGGACTGCACTGTAAAAATGTTATAATTCAGGCATTGAGAGACTAAAATAAATTAAGGTCTATCATTATCACCCACTGTCAAACCTTAAAGGAGTTTTAGATTAATATGTTTAAAAAACTATGATTTGGTCAAACTTTAAGAACTTTATTCATGATTTCACATTCACAGATACGTAGTCAGAGTTCATGTTGTGAATGACTCTCAGCTGCCGCCACACCAAGCTGTAGCTCAATTTCTGTACAAGTGATCAGTTTATAGTCATTTTTGTGTGAAAGTCAGTTAGCTGTGGCAGCCATCTTACATTGCGAGATGTTGGCAAAAACTTTATCGCCCAATTTTGTTTGTCACATTTTAGCCACGGGCGATAAAATTAGAAAATAACGGTTTAATGACCTGATATCTGTTGAGGAATATTTTATTTTAGACTAAAGCAAAATTGTTGAATAATTAATCAGTATTTATTGTCATAAAAATATCATAAAATATTTTTTTTATTTTTTTGTGGTACGTCCTTATTTTTATCACCACCTAGTGGTTCAACTCAGGTATTTATTTTATTTATTTATTTTTCAGAATTCCTACCTGTTGTTTAAAGTTTACTTTATGAACAAAATGTATTTATCAGTTTAAAAAATATATCTGGAGTAGGCCTAAAATAACCTATATATTTAAAAAATATATATATATTGTAAGCTAGCCTCCAAGTAGCATTAGCATTAGCTGCTAACGTCTGCGTCTCGTTAAAATCAAAGTTCAGTTAGAAAACTTGTCAGTTTCTTGCTAACAGCCAACATAAAAGTTTCACTTGTTAAAATGCCAAAATTTAATTTAGTAAAAAAATAAATAATAACAGAACAGTCCTAAAGCTCTTCAACAAGTTAAAGCTAATGTTGCGTTTGTTAGCTTGTAGCTATCAAAATGCTAATAGACATAGACTTGTTGTTCTGTTTTTAACAATTTAAAAGTGTCTGCAGGTTTAAATATGAAATACTTAATAAAAACTGCCCTTTTGATTTTCTTTTAATGACCGTCTATACGGGTGTTTGACCAAAACTTTCAACCAGATTTAAGGAGAGCTAGCACAAATACACATTCACACTCTAAAATGGACTGAAACTAATGGCGGCTGTTAAATTTTCTGACAGTGTGCTGTTAGAAGATCTTTAGCTTTACTCGAACATGAGAAATAATTTTAAAATGTTTACACATATATTTAGAGAATGAGCATTGACGCTAAAGAACCGCATAAAGGCAGAACCTGACACCAAGGACGACGGACAGAATGCTAGTGGAGGATATTTGGTGTATTTTTCCTTTTAAAGAGTACACCCAGAGGAGAAATAAAAGACAAATAGATACGTGTAATCAGTTTTGTTTTTAGAACGAGTTCCTTCGCCTTGAAATTGGAGGAAACTGGCCTCTCTGGAGCTTCTGACATGCCCATATCAATGAAGGATGCCGTCATGCTTCTGTCTTAGCCGGATGAGGTCAACTGCGGAGAAAAATGACTTTTTGTTTTTTTATCGGACTCTCTCAGGAAATATCTGGAAGCTCCCCAGAGATGTGTTAATCTCCGAGCTGGTCAGTTTGACTCAGTGAGGACGCCACGCTCCCTCCTGCAAATCATCCCGAAGTAACAACGTGATGAAAACGAGCTCGATTTGAACCTTTAACCGCCTCAATGTGACGAAGTGAAATGACACAACACCTGCCTGCCACGCTGCTGCCAGTTTGACAGGACCATGTCTCTCAGCTGCCAGTTTACCAATTATCAGCTCAATATGGCAAAAAAAAGCAATGAGTTATAGTATTCTTTTTTCTTTTAAGCTATGGTGGCCATCTTGGATTTTTTATTTTTTTATTTGATGGAACATTTTCAGTGATAACCTCTCCAAATTTCTACTCTATACGTGTGAAAACAGCTGAGTTAAAGCCGTTTAAATGTAGCTTTGCCGGCCATCTTGGATTTTTGATTTGGATTCAGTATGTGATGGGAAATGTTCTCGGCTATCGCCACAAATTTTTTTGGCTCATTAACTCTAAAATAGCTGTATTTTCCTTTTTAGCTCAGGTGGCCATCTTGGATTTTTGATTTGCGTTAGGTGTGTTTGAAAACTCGCTCTCGGCTACAACCAGAGCACATTTTTTTATATTTTTTATTATTCATTTTCAGTTAAAATTGAGTAAATATTAAAACAAAACAAAAAATACAATTTACAAAGAAAATGAAAGGAAGCAGAAAGAAGATAAAATCTTATAACATCTGCTCCTTTTAAAAAAAAGAAAATACTTATGAAATAAAATACATAAATTACATTCAAACTTAAATAGGCATTATATAACATAACAAGTCAAAAACTGACTCCGTGCCAAGAACAACCAACTTCAATAAGAATAGAATATGCTAAACAATTTCACATTTTTTCAATAGACTACTTTTTACCATTTTCTTAAACAAAAACATTGAGGAAGCTTTTTTACAATTTTTATCCAAAACATTCCACAGTTTTATTCCTTGAACTGATGTGCATCGTTCCTTTGAGTTTGTTCTAATTTTTGGTTTTTCAAACATTGCTAACCCCTTTAATTTGTAGTTACTGACTCTCTTAATAAAATAAAATTGAATATTTCGAGGTAAGGAATTTGTATGAGCTCCGTACATAATCTGAAGAATTACATAGTCAACCAGTTCATAAAACTTTAATAAATTTAGCTGTTGAAATAGTATGTTAGATGGGTGAGTGTAATGCTTTCCTGTGATGATTCTTATTGCTCTTTTCTGTAAAATAAAAATATAATTTGTAGATGTTTTTTTACATGCCTTTCCCCAAATTTCAACACAATAAGTCAAATATGGAAGAACTATCGCATTATACAATATACAGTAAGTAGTGCTTTATCATTAAATAATTATTTTGCCTTATATGATACAGCAATAGATCTGGCTATCTTTGTTCTCAAATAATTAAGATGAGATTTCCAGGTCAGGTTCTCATCAATAACTACACCCAAAAATTTCACTTCTTTCACTTTACTAATTATATTACCATTCATTTTAAATGTAGCATCAACTGTGGTTTTTCTATTACTAAATACTTTTTTTTTCTTCTTCAAATTTAGCGATAATTTGTTAAGCCCAAGTCTGTATTTTTACAAACTCTGTTTCCATCATGTTCAGCATATGATCTAAATTTGTTCCCAAACAAAAAAAAAGTGGTATCATCTGCAAACAGAACACACCTAAACAGCCCAGACACATTCACCAAATCATTTATGTACAAAAGAAACATTTCAACATTTCAGCTCAATACCTTAAAGTTAAAGAGTTAAAGCAGTTAGAAGCTGTCGAGTCCCGTCAGGCGTTTTGAACGAGGAAAATGGCTTCTTTGTTTGCAAATTATGTCGCCATGGTAACTCAAAGCACCAATAAATGCAAAAGCACACATCACGGTGCTGAACCAGGCCTTTCGATATAACAACTGTGGAGGTGCACCTTTGACCTATATGACAAAACAATCGAGACACTGCGATGATGAGAAATGATAAAACATAATCATCAATCTACAATATTTAACATCCTGTTTGTCCAATGGAAACGTTCCAACGTTTCTCTTAGAACCGCGAGAACACGTTCCGCACGGTCTCTGATCTGAAGCCGCGCAACACGGGCGACATGACATGCTGGTCCATAAAAAGACGAGCACCGTTTTTATTTTTCACCGTCTTCCGACGTTGAGTCCAGGCGACGCGATCGGAGACGTTCAGACTTCCTGCAGGAAGGAGAACGCAGAACTACGACGAGATATTTCTGAGACACGCAAATGTTTCAAACTTTGATCAAAAGGGATAAAACAGAAGAGACGACAGTGAATCATGAGAGAAAAACAGACGTGTGTCTGCCCAGCAGCTGTTTTTATTTTCTGCTACTGCTCCAACCATCCGGACGAACACACAGAACACCACCTCAGAGCTCCAGCAGCAGCTCCAGGTCTCTGTGGTTCTAATGAATCAGCAGGGTGGATCCTGGCTCCGCCCACTGCTTGAAGTGGGGCCCGGCTGCCGTTTGCCAACGTTCTGCTCGGCCCGTGCGGTCGTGACTCGACTGGCCAGAACGCGGCGCCGCACCCTCCTCCGTGGGTACGGACGGGAAAGGCAGAACTTCAAAGGGTTCTCCGATGTGCAGAAGTTCTGTGCAGAACGTTGTGGAGATCTCCTGAGAACAAAACGAAACTCGTGCAGCTGGATCTCCCTGTGGAATACTTCAGGTTCGTAGGATTTGGTCAAAGTGTCAAAAGTGTCCTTAAATGTTTAACTACCGTATTTTCCGGCCTATAAGTCGCAGTTTTTTTAAAACCAATTTTCATGTCCTGCGACTTATGGGGCGAAGCAACATATTTATGTATTTTTTTCCCATATTTTTTTAGACCAATTTTTGGCTGAGATATGACCGTTTCCATTCATTCTGACGAAAAAAAGGGAGCAGTACCACTTTCGGCCGCTAGGGTCCACCAACCGTTCCCAGCTCATGTGTTCGAAAAAAGCCTCCTCTGCCCGGCCTCCTGAACTCTGGAGATCTGAACTAGTGTTTGTTAGCAAAATAGCTCAAGAACAACACAACAGATTATGACGAAACTTACAGAAAGTAATCACTGGATGGATATTTACAACTGTTTAGCTGTAGGAGATGTTTGAGCTAAAATTCAATTTATTTATAATTTATTTTCGCGGACGTTTGGAAGACGTCAAAGCGAAACAATTTAAATCCAGCAGATTTGAACATTACATGAATTTATTAAGGAAAAGTTAAGCTCAGAAACACTTTTGCTATAATGTCAGCTAGCAAATATTTTTTAAGTGTTTATTTTGCTAAATTTTAAAGAAATGAAGCCGTCCCACCCGCGCGCGTGCACGTGGCGAAACTACTTTTTTAATCCAGCTGATTTGACCATTTCGTGAATTTCTTAAGGAAAAGTTCAGCTAAGACACATATTTGCTATAAATTTCAGCAAACAAACAATTGTTTTTACCGTGTTAATCTTGTAAAATCCTTCCGTGCTCGCTCGCTCCTGTGGCCGCCATATGCAGCAGGGCGGTGACGCGTAACATACGCGACGCGTCAGCGGTGACGCATAAAAGATGCGACGTATATGGAGGTGTGACGCGTTTATGGATTTTCCCAAGTTATTGGACATAATTGGACAAAGCGAATTATCAGGCGGAGCGACTTTTCGGCCGGAAAATACGGTAACTTGTTTTTTGTTGCTTTGGGCTTCAAGAACGTTTTGCAGAACGTCCGTCTAAAAAAACCGAAGAACAATCTGATGAGTTCCAGCAAACATCTGCGTCCTTTATTCAGTATAAATCTGAAGTCAGGAAAAGTCCCATTTCCTGGTTACCCCAAATCTTGAGAACCTTTGACCCTTTTTTGTGTTGACCAGCAGAATAGTGAGACAATAGTGTGTGTGTCTGTTAGCAAAATATCTCATGAACCAAAGTAATCAAGTGACGTGCTGTCGCAAAAACAGCTCCTTTAAAAATATTTCATGTTCCGAAACAAACATTTAGCCACACCGCTAACAGGAAGTGGCGACTTTTACGCCTCTGCGCTTCAGCTGTCAATAAAAATAAAAGTTTAGCCACCACAATGAACTTAGAGTTTTACTGCTCACAGCTATACAAGTAGAGAAACTAGAAGCCAAAACAGCAAAATGCTAGCTTAAAGCCAAAATCATGCAGAACACGAGCTAAAAGCCAAAAGGAGTAAAAAATCTTGGTTCAAGTGGTAAAATTTTGCTTCGACGTAGCAAAACACTAGCTAAAAGCTATAGGAAGCATGACACTAAAAGCCAAAGCAAGCACAATGCTAGCTAAAAGCTAGCAGAAGCAGAACACTAGCTAAAAGTCTAAAGTCAAATTATTGCAAATGGTAGCTCAAAGTAACATTAGGTAAAAGCTATGATGAATGCTACTTGGAGGCCTTTAAAAGCAAAATGCTAGTTAAAACTATCACAACACTAGCTAAACACAGCTAAAAGCAAATTAAAAGTGACATTAGCTGCCTAAATGAAAAGATTATCAGAATATTAGTAATAGCTAAACGT
>JBBPBX010100172.1:0-12407 GCA_038048925.1 Garcialebias charrua | reverse complement strand
CTAACTTCCTAACTAACAATAACTTTTGGAGTACATATAACTGTAGACAACTTTCTACTTGTTATCCAAATGTGTGTATGTCATTTAATTAATCAATGTTTGACATATTAATAAAGGAATTAATAAATACGTATCCGACACAAAACAATACTGTACATACTTAAATAAAAGTAGAAATATATGTCCTACATAATGCTGAAGAAAACAATTAAATATCTAAATAGATGAAGTAGATAAAGTACTATATAAAGTAGAAATATATATTTTAATGATAAATAAAATCATAAATATATGTATTGTTTATTATTTCAACGAGCAGAATTACATTGATAAGAAAAAGGAGAAGCTAAAAAATGCAAAGCAAAATATTTTAATATATTTTCAGAAAATCATGTGTTAAAAGTAATAAAAAGCAGAAATATAAATATGATGAATATATATATTTCTGCTTTTATTTCTTATTATGTCAGTTTGGTCCTTCATAGACAGAAGTATTTCCAAATGTGTGTGTAATTTCCAATGCTCTGTGTTGGTTTTCAGGTTTGCGTTTCAGGAAACGCACCACACGCAACACCTCATATGCAGATTACATCCTGGCAATGCATGAGGAGTCTCGTGAGGACCGGATCCTGCAAGACCGCATTATGGACCGGCAGGTGGAGGAAGGACAGAAGGATCGGGAGCAGGAGGCCACCATCCGTCAACAGGAGATGGCGAACCGGAAGGCAGACGCTGGGAGCATGAGGCTGATTGCACGACAGCACAAACGCATAGCCGACTCCTTTGCCAAGCTTGTGGATGTGATGGCTGCCAGAAAGTGAATTATTTATGTTTATGTTTATAATATTTGTTCATTTTTTTACAAAATGTAGCAGGATGAAAATGTAGCAGGATGACCTGCGGTCTTTGAAAGCACCACACATTTAGAGATGTGATTGGTGGGTCTGGGGCTACTTCCGGTATAAAAAGGGGGTAGTCCTCATTAGTAGACACGTCATCCGCGCTAGCGTTGCGCCAGCGTTGAGGTGCAGGGTCGCGATGATCAACTGTTCTCGCGACATGGACGAGTTTCCTGTTTCCCTCTGCTTTTGAGGTGGAACACAGTGAGTACTGAAGTGCCAGTTTTTCTGTTTCTTACAAATTCAGATTTTAATTCATATTTATGTTTGGTAGCTGCTGCTGTTTGTCCTTTGGCGACCGTCCTGTTCCCTGTTTGTTCGTGGCCGTGTGACTGTGCTGTGGTCCGGATTGATTGTCCCGACTGGTTCTGCTCCCCTTCCGGGTCGTCCCTTGCCTGCCTGCTGGTCCTGGGACTGTTTGGGGCCCGCTGTCTGGACGGCGTGGCGTGGGTCACGTCACGCGTCCTGCGGGCCGAGCTGAAGCCGACTGATGCCAGCTCAACCATTCACACAGGTCAGGTGTCGGTTGGAGTGGCGTCTCCAGGTGCAGCGGATTACACCAGGGTGGACTCTGGAACTACTGAGAGGGACTGTGTGTGGGGTTTTTCCCTTTTAACATATTTTGTATTGTATTGTATTTCTGAATTGCACTTTTATTCTGAACTGAACTTTAACTGCCTTTTTTAAACTGTAAATATTTTAAATTTAGGATTTTAGCCTTTTTAAACTGTAAATATTTTAAATAGGATTTTAATTAATTAAACTACTGTGCAATTTAAGGTGTGTGTGCGTGAAATTGTCTCAAGCCTCATCTGCAACAGGTCTACGTGCCTGAAGGGTAATTTTTAGTAAAGTTTTTAACCAAAATCACTTTCTTTTATTAAAGATTATTTTTTAAACTAGATTATTTATTTTTTTAAACTAAAGTTCCCAATTTTAATCATACCCGTCCGGCTACATTTGGCGTTGTTTGGTAGTTTTTGCAGTTTTGAGGCTGGGACATTTTTACTATTTTGTATTGTGACAAGCAGTGAGATGTTTTGTGTGTGCAGTGTGATAAGGACAAACAGCAGCAGTGCACCTGTTAACTCGTATTTTTTTATTTTTTTTAAAGAGATCAGCAGGCCTCTACTGTGGCGCTGGTTATGTAGTGGCTCTCTGGGTTTGGAGAGCCATGTTCGTTGTGTTCGACCCTGATGGCAAGCTGGATCGACGGGACGTCGATTCAGTTTTCGGGGGTGAATGTAGCAGGATGACCTGCGGTCTTTGAAAGCACCACACATTTAGAGATGTGATTGGTGGGTCTGGGGCTACTTCCGGTATAAAAAGGGGGTAGTCCTCATTAGTAGACACGTCATCCGCGCTAGCGTTGCGCCAGCGTTGAGGTGCAGGGTCGCGATGATCAACTGTTCTCGCGACATGGACGAGTTTCCTGTTTCCCTCTGCTTTTGAGGTGGAACACAGTGAGTACTGAAGCGCCAGTTTTTCTGTTTCTTACAAATTCAGATTTTAATTCATATTTATGTTTGGTAGCTGCTGCTGTTTGTCCTTTGGCGACCGTCCTGTTCCCTGTTTGTTCGTGGCCGTGTGACTGTGCTGTGGTCCGGATTGATTGTCCCGACTGGTTCTGCTCCCCTTCCGGGTCGTCCCTTGCCTGCCTGCTGGTCCTGGGACTGTTTGGGGCCCGCTGTCTGGACGGCGTGGCGTGGGTCACGTCACGCGTCCTGCGGGCCGAGCTGAAGCCGACTGATGCCAGCTCAACCATTCACACAGGTCAGGTGTCGGTTGGAGTGGCGTCTCCAGGTGCAGCGGATTACACCAGGGTGGACTCTGGAACTACTGAGAGGGACTGTGTGTGGGGTTTTTCCCTTTTAACATATTTTGTATTGTATTGTATTTCTGAATTGCACTTTTATTCTGAACTGAACTTTAACTGCCTTTTTTAAACTGTAAATATTTTAAATTTAGGATTTTAGCCTTTTTAAACTGTAAATATTTTAAATAGGATTTTAATTAATTAAACTACTGTGCAATTTAAGGTGTGTGTGCGTGAAATTGTCTCAAGCCTCATCTGCAACAGGTCTACGTGCCTGAAGGGTAATTTTTAGTAAAGTTTTTAACCAAAATCACTTTCTTTTATTAAAGATTATTTTTTAAACTAGATTATTTATTTTTTAAACTAAAGTTCCCAATTTTAATCATACCCGTCCGGCTACAAAAAGAAGCAATACAAGACAATCTCATAATGATAGTGTACAAAAATGTAAAAAAATGAAAGATAGCAGAAAGAAGAGTAAATCTTATTATATCTGCTCCTTATCTCCAACAATCAGATTAAACAACAGTAGTCGAACCATGTAAACAATAATAATCTTCAATCAACTTTTTCCAACAATCAGGTTAAACAATAATATTCTTCAACCAACAGTACAAAATTATTAACTCTTTTTTAATTTTCTAACTAATACTAATACAGTACAAAATGACTAACACTTTCTAATTTTCTAACTAATTCAGTACACATTACGTTATTTCGCATATATATTTTTTAACACATTTGTTTTGATCATTTTTTTAAATGTAAACATTGACTTGGCATTTTTAACTACATTCTCCAAGCCATTCCATAATCTAATTCCCTGAATTGAGGTAGAACGTCCATTCAAACTAGTTCTGAATTGTGGTTTTACAAACAACTCTGTTCCCTTAAGATTATAACAACTTTGTCTTTTAACAAAGTGCATTTGGATATTTAAAGGTAATTCATTATTCTGAGCTCTATACATAACTGATAAAATATTATAGTCTACCAAATCATGGAACTTCAATAATTTTAGTTGATAAAATAATGTACTTGATGGATGACGGTAATGCTTTCTAGAGATAATTCTTACAGCTCTTTTCTGTAATACAAAAATAGGCTTTGTGATTGTGATTTGATATAAGCTTGAAGATTTTATCCTTTTTCATATTCTTTTAAATATTGGGTGTGCATTTTTGGGTTGTTAGGTTGTAATGCTGTTTATTTCAGTCTTCCTTGTTGTTTTTCTACGCTATCATTCTTGTGCAATAAACTTATTTCTTAAAATTTTGCTTTACTTGCACATGGCTGTGATCAGCAAACACATAAATAAATTAGATGGATTGGGCAGTGGCAGAACATATACATTACATGTACATTACAGTACATGTACAGGATATGTACTGTATACAGTACATATACTGTATACAGTACATATACTGTATACAGTACATATACTGTATACAGTACATATACTGTATACAGTACATGTACAGTACTGTATACAGTACATGTACAGTACTGTATACAGTACATGTACAGTACTGTATACAGTACATGTACAGTACTGTATACAGTACTGTATACAGTATATGTACTGTATACAGTACTGTATACAGTATATGTACTGTATACAGTATTTTAACTGTATACAGTATTTTAACTGTATACAGTACAAATACTGTATACAGTGCATGTACTGTATACAGTATTTTAACTGTATACAGTATATGTACTGTATACAGCATATGTACTGTATACAGCATATTTACTGTATACAGCACATGTACTGTATACAGTACATGTACTGTATACAGTACATGTACTGTATACAGTACATGTACTGTATACAGTACATGTACTGTATACAGTACATGTACTGTATACAGTACATGTACTGTATACAGTACATGTACTGTATACAGTACATGTACTGTATACAGTACATGTACTGTATACAGTACATATACTGTATACAGTGCATGTACTGTATACAGTATTTTAACTGTATACAGTACAAATACTGTATACAGTGCATGTACTGTATACAGTATTTTAACTGTATACAGTACAAATACTGTATACAGTGCATATACTGTATACTGTACATGTACTGTATACAGTATATAAACTGTATTCAGTTTATATACTGTATAGAGTATATATAGTGTATATATACTGTAGATATATATGACAGTGTATAGTATGTTATAGATTCAAAATATTTATGTGTATTGAACCAACAACAACTGACATTTTGAGTACTTTTAATGTACAGTAAATCAGACTGTCATACAATGTTTACATTTAATGAACAGATAGGAAAATGGACATTTCAAATCACGTTACGTTGCAGCAGCTGGACAAGGGCATTGCGTACAGCAGTTCCTGCTCCACCTCCATTTGCAGCGCCTCCAGCACGATGTGGGCCAGCGGGTTCCACATCCCAGGTGTCGTCATACGTCGCCCGATGACTTTCGCACAGATTGTGCAAAGCACAGCAAGTTGTCACCATAATTCTGACAAGGTCTATGTCACACTCGTTCTTCTGCAGCAAACAACGCCACCTTCCTTTCAACCGTCCGAAAGCGTTCTCAACCACTACTCTCGCCCGACTGAGCTTGTAATTGTAGGTTTGCTGCTCCTGTGTTAAACGTCCATTGTCAGAAAAAGGCTTCATTAGCCAGTTCTGTAAAGGGTATGCAGAGTCTCCGAGGATGTAGTAGCCGACACTGACACCCTCGATGTCTCTGGTGTGCGGTGGAAAAAGCCGTTCTTGCGCTGCCAGTTCCCCCAGCGAAGACAGTCTCAGCACTCTCGAGTCATGCAAACTACCTGGCTGTCCAGAACTGATGTTCCAGAAGAGGCCGTCTCCATCAACAACACCCTGAAGGAGAATGGAGTGGCAGCTCTTGCGGTTAAAATAGTCTTTGCGGTACTCAGATGGTGCTTTGATGTCAATGTGGGAACCGTCAACAGCACCCACACACTGGGGGAGACCCCACCTCTCCTCAAAACAGGCTGCCATCTCATTAAAGCGTTCAGGAGTTGGAAATTTAATAAGCTCGGGTACCATTAAATCATGTACAGCTGTACAAAACTCTTGAACACAATTACATACTGTTGTTACGCCAACACCAAACAGATGCCCTATGCTCCTGTACTCTGATCCTGTAGCTAGCTTCCACAGAGCAATCCCTACTCTTTTTTTTAATCCCACACACTTCCTAAATGTAGAGTCTTTCCGCTCCAATGCTGGTCGTAATTTGGAGCAGATGTAATTAAAACTTTCCTCAGACATACGGAAGTTTTCAATCCATTGCCTTTCGGTGAATGTTGGAACCACATTGTCCCACCAGTTAGAGCTGCGTTCGTAGGCCCAGACAGACGGTCCCCGTAGGCAGCACATCATCTAAATCGGACAACAACAAAATAAAAACATTACTAATGACTTAATAGTAAGTTCAAATATAGATAAACATCTAGACAAATGTCCCGGGCCATTAGTGGTCATTCAGATACACTAAGATAGCAACTACTTTCATAACCAAATCATGTAACATCAAGCTAATTATGCTAGCAGGCTAACCGCTTACCAGTCGACGCTGTCTCGCTGTTTTACGTTGCTGTACAGCCATGCAGAACCTTCGGAACCACTGTGCTCTACGTCGCCTCGCGATTTTTTGTCTAACTCGATATCTCTCTCGACGTTCACATATCGCTTTTAGTACTGCAGTGTGTAACTGAAGCACTTCGATCAGCAGCATCAACACACACATGAGCTCCGCGTCCTCCATGTTCGGCTTTGTTGATGGGTCGCAGACAAACTGACGTCATATCCTTTTTGAGCTTTTCGGTAAGAACTGCCCACCCACGTCAAGTGAATACCCCACCCACGTCAAGTGAACACCCCACCCACTTCAAGGCTTGCTCTCCGGACAGTGCGCAATCAACGAGGGCGGGCCAGAGCTGGCTCTGGGCCAACCAGAGACGAGCGGGACCGGGGAGGGCCGGCAAATGCGTAAACGGCTTCTGTGTGGGGAACATGAGAGCCAGAGCAAAGGTCAGAGGTCACATCTCCAACTGTCCACCACTCTTCTCCATGTCAGAGCTCAACATTCACTATTTAAACAAACGTTTGATCTTTGGTGTCAAAATTATTCTTAGGTTTTTTTTTTTCACATGGTGGTGGTGTAGTTTATTTATTTTATTTATTTATTTTTATTATATTTTGTATTTTCTTTTGTTTCTAAATGTTAATTGTATTTTAAGGGTTTTTGTGTAACAAATATCCCATCTGAGAATGGCCATTCTAAAATTGCTTAAACTATGAAAGCTAAAGTTTTTTTAATCAACAGGTGGATTTTGTAAAATTAAACAATAGAAAGAATTAAACTGAACTTGAACTGTTTGTTACAGAATCACCCTCTTTTCAAGAAACAAGCTGCTAAATTACAGTAAGTCCCGTTATTGAAAAATGTTTATTTCATTTGATACATGTGAGCCTAATTAAATTATTTTTAATATCAGGATCTTGTGTCAAACAGTTGATCAAACTGCTGGACAGATGTTTGCTGTCACTGTCTAAATACAGGAAACCCTCGAGGTACGACACCTGCGACCTACGGCAACTCAGACTTACGATTTTATCATATTTAATAAAAATATGATTAAAAAAAAAATATATATATATTTTTTTGTGTGTTTAAAAGTTATTAATTTCATGTGTATAGCACTTTGTTGCAGCTGTGGTTGTTTTAAATGGCTTTATAAATAAAGTATAATTATTAATTTTACGTTTTGATTAGAAATTTATCGTATTTACGCAACTTCCGGTCGTTTCCGGTCGCCATTTTACAACAGCACTGCGGTCAATGGAGCTCCAGAGGCTACTGTCAGCTGGCTCCGTGTGCCCGATCAGGGTTGCCTCATACGGATAAATTAGCTGGAAACACTCGGTCAACTCTGTGGACGTCTCAGGTCCGGAGGAGCGGGCGATCGGCGGCCACAACGCCGCCCGACATGCTAACGACAGCAGCTAACAGAGCAGCTAACACAGGCGAAGACACCGAGCCGACATGCCGCGGAGGGGCCATCTGCGGCCGGGAGCTCGCCGCAAATGTCCGCCTGGCAGTCGGGGGACACCGAGCTAACGCGGAGATACAAAGCCGACAGCCTTTTTGAATGAACTGACATGCTAACCAGTGCTGCTAATGCTAACCGTAGCTAACGCCGAGCTTGTTTTGGATGGAGGACATCGCGGAGAAACGGCTTTCAGTAAGTTTTTTTTTTTTCTGGCTCCAAATGTATGAAGTTAAGAAGCTAACAGTCATTCTTTTAAACAGTTTTGACCACGTGTGTGCGTGTGGAGCGTAAGGAAGCTGGGGGAGCTCGCACCCGAGCTAATACTAAAAGACGAAGGCAGGCTTTGACCAGCTCAAAGTAAGACATTATATTTTTTATTTATTGTACAGTACTGTATTCATTTACTGTACAGTTCTGTGCATGTTCATGGCCTAGTATGTCTGCTTGTTCAGTCTCATGCCATTAAATATGTGTGCGGCGCTCCGTTAGCGGTATAGTCCGCGACCTATGTCAGAAACGCGGACCTACGACAGGCAGGTGTTTTTGGTCCGCGAGGTACGACAACATCGACCTAAGTCACACACGTAGGTCCCTATCCCTGACATACCTCGAGGGTTTGCTGTATGTGCACTTTGGAAACTGTTTGCTAAACAACCTGAAGTTTGAATGTGACGTTTGGACACTTCACTGTTTGCAGTTTGATCAAACACTAATTCCTGTTCTTTCATGCAGTTTCTCTCTTGTTGCGTCAGTTTCAAGTGGGTTCACTGTGACATCAAGTTCCTGCAGGTCCTGATTGCTGAGTGGGCAGAAACTGCAACGTGTCTGACGTGTTGCTGCTGAGGCCGGTCTTCCTGCAGGTCAAGCTGCTGGATTGTTGAGCAGCAGAGGATTTACATAAAACAATAAAACAATTAAACACTCATTTCTGCTCTCTCATCTTTAGGCCTTTTCCCTTATTTAAAGTTCTTCAGCAACATTTGTTTTTTACTCATTTTTGATAAAGTTATGTAGACAGCTTAACACTGCAAGTAAATAACAGCGACTGAGACAAACCGTGAAAACTGGACAGATGAACGTGATTGATTTTCAAAATAAAATACCATGCAGACTAAGAACTAGAAAAATAAATCAAAATAAAACTTTATATACTTTTTAGGTGGCAAGGTATCAAATGATCCAAGGCCCGGAACTGGTGACCTGCCCGGTGGTTGTGAACTCCTGCTTTAGTGCTTCTTAACCAGCTGGTAGGCCCCTGGGCTAAGTGATCCTGCAGCTCCGCCCCCAAACATCTGCACAGCTGGACTCGACAGGTTTCACTGCAGCTCTGCTGTCATGTCAGGTCAAGTGTTAGCAGTGATCGTATCAATGAGCTAAATCCAGCCAAATGCGTCTACAGAACCAAAAATATAAAATGTCTCGCTCACTTTTCTTCATGTCACTGCCACAAGTGACAGCATCTCTCTGCATGTGCTGCATCACTTGATTGATGTGACAGGAGGAAAGGAGAGGTGTTTGTGAACTCTTCAGAGTGAGCTCTCGTCCAGTGCTCCCTCAGCAGGAGCTCTAAGTCTTCCTTCTTCTCTTCTCCTCCATCCTGTTGGAAGCTGCACACTATTGACTTCAGCTCACATGTTCAAAAACATGCATGTTAGGCTCACATGTTCAAAAACATGCATGTTAGGCTCACATGTTCAAAAACATGCATGTTAGGCTGCCTTCAGGCCCAGGAGGAGCATGCAGAGAGATGTGTGCTCTCAACGGGGTTTGCCTGCTTCAATAAAGCTTCATGAATAAATCAATAGTTTGATCACATTTCAGTCAGTTTGACATGAACACACATGACATCATGTTTTATTTCTGGTTGTGGGCTTCTGTGTCTGAGAGTCTTTCTAATGGAAACAGGATCAATTCTCTTCAAGTTCCTGTCACATCCAGTTTTCATGATAAACACTAAAGCGTTCATGGAAAGAGAACATTACTGATGTATGGCAGAATCAATTCACGCAGCTCACATGAACAGTTGTGGAGATATTTGCATGTGCAGGAACGGAGAGATGACAACGCCTGCATGGAAACACATCATTGCTACAACAGCTAACACAGACAGGAGCACAGAGTCTGATGTTTCTTTACATTATTCACAGTCACTATTAAAGAAAGATGAAGAAGAGTCACATCTTGTAGAAACAAAGATTTTGAAAGACTTCTTCCTCTTTGTTGTCACTTCCTGTTTCACTCCGGCCATGCCATGGAACTAATTCATGGATATTATGCAGAATTTATTCTATATTAACATGTTCTTCCTCTTTTTGTGTTCGTGCATGTCACAGGCATTTGAAGGTCCAGTTTCTTAGGTCCACCTGTAGAATCCAGTCCAACAGTGGTGCTGCTGGGAGGTGGACTGGTCTCCAGTTTGAATTAAATTCACAGTTTGAGCTCAAAGCTCACACAGAAGAAGTGTATTCTAGTCAGAGGGTTTCTAACATTCAGAGCCTCGTGTGTGTAAAGTGTTGTCTTAGTAGCAGAAAGCCTCTGGTCCTGCTCCAGTGGGCCGTCCAGAACAAACACCAGTGGATGGAGACACGTCCAACACTGTGGACAGAGTGGACGTCAGAAAGTGTGTGGAGGTTTGAAAGCAGAGCTGTTGTGTTGCTCTGGATCAAAAGCTTCAGCTCCAGCTGCTCTGTTCAAATGGAAACACTAAATGCTTCATTTGATCATTTCTCTGTCCACTTCTTCATTTTCAGCCTGTTCTCTGCTTCACTCTTGTTGCTCTATTTGCAGCCTCTTCAGTGGATTCTTGCTGCGGTCATGTGATCACTGTGCAGGATCAATCACCTCCAGGATCATTGGTTCAACAAGTCAGTAGAGATGATAGAAGAACCAGCAGATGTTCAGTGGAAACGTTTCACCTGCTGTCACAATGTCTCCTGTTTCTGCAGATGTTCAACAGACAAACATCTGGCTGCACATTCCCAAACCTTGGTTCTGGTGAGTTCTGTTCACAGAACCTGCTCCGTATCTCACCTGCAAACATTCCAGTAACACCCCTCACAACACCAAGAAGAGGTCAGAGGTCAGGGAAGAAGACATCCAGGAAGATGTTCCTTTGAACTCCTCAACATCTGGCTCACAAGAAGCCCACATGGTTCATCAACATCTGGCTCACAAGAAGCCCACATGGTTCATCAACATCTGGCTCACAAGAAGCCCACATGGTTCATCAACATCTGGCTCACAAGAAGCCCACATGGTTCATCAACATCTGGCTCACAAGAAGCCCACATGGTTCATCAACATCTGGCTCACAAGAAGCCCACATGGTTCATCAACATCTGGCTCACAAGAAGCCCACATGGTTCATCAACATCTGGCTCACAAGAAGCCCACATGGTTCATCAACATCTGGCTCACAAGAAGCCCACATGGTTCATCAACATCTGGCTCACAAGAAGCCCACATGGTTCATCAACATCTGGCTCACAAGAAGCCCACATGGTTCATCAACATCTGGCTCACAAGAAGCCCACATGGTTCATCAACATCTGGCTCACAAGAAGCCCACATGGTTCATCAACATCTGGCTCACAAGAAGCCCACATGGTTCATCAACATCTGGCTCACAAGAAGCCCACATGGTTCATCAACATCTGGCTCACAAGAAGCCCACATGGTTCATCAACATCTGGCTCACAAGAAGCCCACATGGTTCATCAACATCTGGCTCACAAGAAGCCCACATGGTTCATCAACATCTGGCTCACAAGAAGCCCACATGGTTCATCAACATCTGGCTCACAAGAAGCCCACATGGTTCATCAACATCTGGCTCACAAGAAGCCCACATGGTTCATCAACATCTGGCTCACAAGAAGCCCACATGGTTCATCAACATCTGGCTCACAAGAAGCCCACATGGTTCATCAACATCTGGCTCACAAGAAGCCCACATGGTTCATCAACATCTGGCTCACAAGAAGCCCACATGGTTCATCAACATCTGGCTCACAAGAAGCCCACATGGTTCATCAACATCTGGCTCACAAGAAGCCCACATGGTTCATCAACATCTGGCTCACAAGAAGCCCACATGGTTCATCAACATCTGGCTCACAAGAAGCCCACATGGTTCATCAACATCTGGCTCACAAGAAGCCCACATGGTTCATCAACATCTGGCTCACAAGAAGCCCACATGGTTCATCAACATCTGGCTCACAAGAAGCCCACATGGTTCATCAACATCTGGCTCACAAGAAGCCCACATGGTTCATCAACATCTGGCTCACAAGAAGCCCACATGGTTCATCAACATCTGGCTCACAAGAAGCCCACATGGTTCATCAACATCTGGCTCACAAGAAGCCCACATGGTTCATCAACATCTGGCTCACAAGAAGCCCACATGGTTCATCAACATCTGGCTCACAAGAAGCCCACATGGTTCATCAACATCTGGCTCACAAGAAGCCCACATGGTTCATCAACATCTGGCTCACAAGAAGCCCACATGGTTCATCAACATCTGGCTCATCCTTCCTTCCTTCCTTCCTTCCTTCCTTCCTTCCTTCCTTCCTTCCTTCCTTCCTTCCTTCCTTCCTTCCTTCCTTCCTTCCTTC
>JBBPBX010100170.1:0-12407 GCA_038048925.1 Garcialebias charrua | reverse complement strand
AGGCTCTTCTGCGAGCCAGAGTCCACCAGGAACCGCCTCCCCGACCTCGAGTCTTCGATGAAAAGCAGCCTTTCCTTGTCACCAACGGCCGCGACTGCTAGCGGGCGCTGGCGTTCTCGTTTCCCTGTGGCTTGAAGCTGCACGGCGGGATGCATTGTCGTGCTTTGTCGCCAAAACGCTGGTGGTAGAAACAAAAGGCGGCTCCTGACCGCCTGCGGGTAGCGACTCCTGCTACGACCGATGGCTCGTCCGGCGCTGAGGGCGTTGCTTGAAGCTGAGGTGCTGCTGGAGATCCGGGGACTGCCGCCTGGACCGCGAAAGTCCTCGCAGCCAGCAGGATGCGGTCGGCTTCGCGGGCCAGCGAGCGGTAATCCTTCTGCTGCAGAAACGAGGAGTTGGCCAGGGCGGTGCGCACTGGAGCCGGGAGCCGGCGGAGGAAGAGGTGGAGAAAGAGAAACTCACAGTCTGCTGATCCCCTCAAAGACAACATGCCTTCCATGAGCTCGAGAGCTGTGCCGTCGCCCAAATCGGAGAGGGAAAACAGTTTCTCGGCGCGCTCCGCGTCTGAGAGTGTGTAACGCTGCAGAAGGAGTTCTTTGAGGGCGTCGTATTTTCCTTGTGCAGGAGGGTCTTGTAGCAGGCTCATTACCCGCTGGGTGGACAATGGGTCCAGTGAAGCGACCACATGGTGGTATTTGGTGTCGTCTGCAGATATCCCGCGAAGAGCAAACTGTGATTCGATGTGGGCGAACCACGACTGAGGTGCGTGCAGCCAGAAGTCCGGGATTTTAACGGCCACCGCAAAAGCGAGCGGGGCCGCCGGTGGAGGTTCCACAACCGCAGACAGCTGAAGAGAGCTGGCTGGAGCTTCAGATATCGACATAGTCAATTCACGAGGGTCACCAGTGTAGGAGGCGGTGAAGAGACGACACAGGAGACGGGATGTAGATCTTCACTTTTAATCAACTCCTACCAAACTGGCGGGAAGCACCCAACACCGCCTTATATATCCAATACCACATCCGGTCCTCCGGCTTTTCACAATAAAACATCCTGTAATGCCTTTGATCCACTGGGTGGGAGTAGAGCCCCCTAGTGGTCCACCACACTATGTGATTTAGTTAGTTAATTGAAGTTATTTTGTACTGGCTGATCTGCACATAACTGTTATAACCAGTGTTGGGGTAGTTACCCAAAATAAGTAATTAGTTATAACTTAGTATAGTTATATAGTTTGTTATAACTTATAACAAAGCAAAAATAAAAAGGCAACAGTTGAAACTAAGGAGCCTTGTTGCCTTCTTAAGCTGAGCATTCAGAAAAAAATGTTACACTCACTATTATTGATCTTATTTCAAAGAACATAAAACTCCAAATTTGATTAATATTTGTTGATAATGATAATCAACCAAAGCTACAGAAATTGTGAGTAGGTCTGTTTGAAACATCTTCCTGTCATCATATCTCAGCTAACAGTCATTGCCGGCTGAACACCGGTAGCTAACATTTGTTGTCATTTTGCTGTGGGCATAAATACAGTACAGTAATATTACATTCACAAAATAGTAACAATAATATGTTCATCTTACCTGTGAAAAGTTATCCCCCAGTCCCTGACGTCAATAGTGTTTCGATTTGAACACGAATAAGCCGAGCAGTGGTGAGGCATTTTCTTCTAGTTTGTATGCAGCAAAGTACGAGGGTGACAGCGCCAAGATGGCCAAGATGGCTGCCCTAAATCCTGCGCAGGAGCGGGCTATGCTCAGTCTACCTATATATAATGTCTATGGTTACATCAGGACCACTGTTGAATGATGTGAGGTGGCTGGGAGTTGCCAACAGATGGCGTCTGTTCCTTCGGTATCGCTCCCCCTATGCTGTCTCCACAGTATAAGATCTGGGTGTGGAGCTTGTGCCTTGGACTACAGCAGGGGTTGTCCACTGTTTCTGTCCGTCCAGTTTTGTGAGCACTAGGGGTTAAACTTGACATTATCATAAATAAACTTGAGTACCGTATTCTCCGGTGTATAGTACGCTCCGGTGTATAATACTCTTTGGCCAGTTTTTGGAAATAAATCAGAAAAACCCGTAGATAATACGCTTCGGTGTATAATACGCGCTGCCGTGACAGTCTTTTTTATGGCCACTAGATGGCGCCAAACCCATTGAAACTAGTGATACAACCGTGACCTCAGAAACACTTCTCTGATAACTCTCAGTAATGAACTTTTTGGGAGTTATTCCTGAAGGGACAGTAATACTTTTATTACTTTTAATTTGAATCAAACATTACAAATTGTCAGAAAGATAAAGTGTTAGTTTCAGATGTCAGCATTTTATGATAAAAACTGATCTTAACACTACACACAACACTGTTAACCTGTTGGTTTGGTTAAAACAACGTCATTAAAGCGTCACATATGGGACCTATGTTAAAGCTATACTCTGTAGTTTCTGCAGTACCCTGGGACTTAGAAAAATTTCCAGCAGGTGAAATCATTCTGCTCCCTCCCCTCAGAGCCATATATGGCTCTGAGGGGGAGGCTCTGCTGAGATTCAAATTCAAGCTCTGTTTTTATTGGCTGATTCAAATTCAAGCTCTGTTTTTAATTGGCTGGTTACAAACTCTGTTTTTATTGGCTGTCATTGTCCTGGTCACTCTGTGTTTTTAGTGTTTTTATAAATGCTGATAGAGAAGCAAGGGGACTATAGTTTTTTTCAGAGATTACTTTGTCTAACATCAGTTTGTCAGTAGATAGTGACAGAGTGAAGAAATATGTTAAAAATATATTGTTTGAAAAGTTACAGACTACATTACAATCTTACATACCCCAGCTTTAATGATAATAGCAAAAACAGATATTATTCATCTGATTATTAATTAGGACAAAAACAAAAGTCTCTTCTGAGGAGATTGTCCTGAGCTCAAACTAAAATGAGATAAACAGTGTCACTGAATCTTCACTGCAGGTTTGAGAAGAGAAATCCTTCATGAATAACATTTTGGAATAACATTTGCTATTCAGCATGAATTTAAACAGTTTGAATTAAACAGTCTTGATGACTATCAAACATTGGATTCAATAATGCTTATACAAGTAACACACAAGGTTATTCATTTGATGACATTTAAACTAACAAAATTAAAAGAAGTCTCTAGATGACTTAATTTGTAATGTACAGCTGAATTTAATTAAAATAAAACTACCTGCAGCTTAAATTCTGCAGTATACAAATTTCTTTTTGGCGGCATTTTCTCTCTTTGTTCTCAAATGTGTTGTTGTTGATTTCTCCTGCTCTCTCTCAGTGATTTGGCGGGGGTGATGGGTTTTATAGAATCCACGAATAACAGGATACGCCTCCAGCTACAGTCTGCAGGTAAACAGACTACAGGGCGCATTAGCGCACATAGCGGCCAAAACTGGTACTGCACCATTTTTGGCCAAAATGAAAAACGGCGAATCAGAGCTAAAAATTGGTCTAAAAATATGGGAAAAAATCCATACATAATACGAATCGGTGTATAATACGCAGGATATTCAAATGAGCAATAAAAGTGTGTATTATACACCGGAGAATACGGTAGTACTCGAGTAGTCGATGACGTGATATGAACTTAAGATGCAAAATAAATAAATAAATAAAAATGCATAAGAACGTCATTATTTACCAAAAAGACCAACAAAACATTGGGAGCATTTATTATGTTCCTATCATTTATCATACTGCAGATAAGTCACATGAAAAACAAAACTATTAGTTATTATTATTATTATTAAAATGCCATAGTGAAAATAACGTCAAAAACGAAACTTAAAAACAAGTGGAGCGTTCACCACACCGCATCTCCGCCTGCAGTGCTGTGCAATTAGGTTTACTATTAAAGATTATTGTGTTTATAGGTTTTTAATAGGTTTAGAGATGAATATTTGTTGCTTTTTGTTTGTGATTTGTGGTTTGGTCGATTGAACCTCTGGTGGGGAAGGAGCCTGAGCTAGTGTGTGAGGTTGAGAGGTTCCGGCTAGAAATAGTCGGACTCACCTCAACACATGGCTCTGGCTCTGGAACCAGTTTCCTTGAGAGGGGTTGGACACTCTTCCACTCTGGAGTTGCCCCTGGTGAGAGGCGCCGAGCAGGAGTGGGCATACTTGTTGCCCCCCATCTTGGTGCCTGTACGTTGGGGTTCACCCCGGTGAACGAGAGGGTAGCCTCCCTTCGCCTACGTGTGGGGGGACGGGCTCTGACTGTTGTTTGTGCCTATGCGCCAAACGGCAGCGCAGATTACCCACCCTTTTTGGAGTCCTTGGAGGGGGTATTGGAGAGTGCGCCTCCTGGGGACTCCCTTGTTCTGCTGGGGGACTTCAACGCTCACGTGGGCAATGACAGTGAGACCTGGAGGGGTGTGGTTGGGAGGAACGGCCCCCCTGATCTGAACCCGAGTGGTGTTTTGTTGTTGGACTTCTGTGCTCGTCATGGATTGTCCATAACGAACACCATGTTCAGGCATAAGGGTGTACATATGTGCTCTTGGCACCAGGACACCCTAGGTCGCAGTTCGATGATCGACTTTGTTGTTGTCTCATCTGATCTACGGCCGCATGTCCTGGACACTCGGGTGAAGAGAGGGGCGGAGCTGTCAACTGACCACTACCTGGTGGTGAGTTGGCTCCGATGGTGGGGGAGGATGCCGGTCAGACCTGGCAGACCCAAACGTATTGTGAGGGTCTGCTGGGAACGTCTGGCAGAGTCTCCCGTAAGACGGAGCTTTAACTCCCACCTCCGGGAGAGCTTTGAACACGTTCCGAGGGAGGCGGGGGACATTGAGCCCGAGTGGGCCATGTTCCGCGCCTCTATTGTCGAGGTAGCTTATCAGAGTTGTGGCCGCAAGGTTGTTGGTGCCTGTCGTGGTGGCAACCCTCGAACCCGGTGGTGGACACCGGTGGTGAGGGATGCTGTCATGCTGAAGAAGGAGTCCTATTGGGCCTTTTTGGCCTGTGGGACCCCGGAAGCAGCAGATAGGTACCGACAGTCCAAGCGGCATGCGGCTCGGGTGGTTGCTGAGGCAAAAACTCGGGCGTGGGAGGAGTTCGGAGAGGCCATGGAGAATGACTTCCGTACGGCTTCGAGGCGATTCTGGTCCACCATCCGGCGTCTCAGGGGGGGAAAGCGGTACGCGACCAACACCATTTATGGTGGGGATGGCGTGCTGTTGACCTCAACTCGGGATGTTGTGAGTCGGTGGGCGGAGTACTTCGAAGACCTCCTCAATCCTACTGGCACGTCTTCCACTGAGGAAGCGGAGCCTGGGGACTTTGGGTCGGGCTCTCCAATCTCTGGTGCTGAGGTCACCGAGGTGGTTAAAAAGCTCCACGGTGGCAGGGCTCCGGGGGTGGATGAGATTCGCCCTGAGTTCCTTAGGGCTCTGGATGTTGTAGGGTTGTGTTGGCTTACGCAACTGCAATATCGCGTGGACATCGGGGGCAGTTCCCTTGGATTGGCAGACTGGGGTGGTGGTTCCTCTATTCAAAAAGGGGGACCGTAGAGTGTGTTCCAACTATAGGGGGATCACACTCTTAAGCCTCCCTGGTAAGGTCTATTCAGGGGTTCTGGAGAGGAGGGTCCGTCGGATAGTCGAACCTCGGATTCAGGAGGAACAGTGTGGTTTTCGTGCTGGTCGTGGAACACTGGACCAGCTCTACACCCTCAGCAGGGTCCTGGAGGGTACATGGGAGTTTGCCCAACCAGTTTACATGTGCTTTGTGGACTTGGAAAAGGCATTCGACCGCGTCCCTCGGGGGGTTCTGTGGGGGGTACTCCGGGAGTATGGGGTACCAGGCCCATTGATATGGGCTGTTAGGTCCCTGTACGACCGGTGTCAGAGCTTGGTCCGCATTGCCGGCAGTAAGTCAGGCTCGTTTCCAGTGAGAGTTGGACTCCGCCAAGGTTGCCCTTTGTCACCGATTCTGTTCATAACTTTTATGGACAGAATTTCTAGGCGCAGCCAAGGTGTTGAGAGGATCCGTTTTGGTGGCCTTAGAATCGCTTCTCTGTTTTTTGCAGATGATGTGGTCCTATTGGCTTCATCAGGTCGTGATCTTTGACATTTAATTCTGTTGCACTTTGTAGCACTTTGAGATTTTCATTAATGAAAAGTGCGTTATAAATTGAATTCATTATTATTATTATTATTATCTACAGCTTTCGCTGGAGCGGTTTGCAGCCGAGTGTGATACGGCCGGGATGAGGATCAGTTCCTCCAAATCCGAGGCCATGGTCTTGAGCCGGAAAAGGGTAGAGTGCCCTCTCCGGGTCGGGGAGGAGGTCCTGCCCCAAGTGGAGGAGTTTAAGTATCTCGGGGTCTTGTTCACGAATGAGGGAAAACTGGAGCGTGAGATCGATAGGCGGATAGGTGCAGCGTCCGCAGTGAAGCGGGCGCTGTACCGGTCTGTCGTGGTGAAGAGAGAGCTGAGTCGAAAGGCAAAGCTCTCAATTTACCGATCGATCTACGTTCCCACCCTCATCTATGGTCATGAGCTTTGGGTTGTGACCGAAAGAACGAGATCTCGGATACAAGCGGCTGAAATGAGTTTTCTCCGCAGGGTGTCTGGACTCTCCCTTAGAGATAGGGTGAGAAGCTCAGTCATCCGGGAGGGACTCGGAGTAGAGCCGCTGCTTCTCCACATCGAGAGGAGCCAGTTGAGGTGGCTCGGGCATCTGGTTAGGATGCCTCCTGGACGCCTCCCTGGTGAGGTGTTCCGGGCATGTCCCACCGGGAGGAGGCCCAGAGGAAGACCCAGGACACGCTGGAGGGACTATGTTTCTCGGCTGGCCTGGGAACGCCTTGGGATTCCCCCAGAGGAGCTGCTCCAAGTGGTTGGGGAGAGGGAAGTCTGGGCCTCCTTACTTAGGTTGCTACCCCCGCGACCCGACCTCGGATAAGCGGACGAAAATGGATGGATGGATGGAACCCCGTGTTATATGTGACCTGCAATGCAACACTGCCCCCTCCTGTCAAAATCTACGGTGGTAAGAGAAACAAAAATCAACAGGAAGTTGATTCAATGAGAAGCGCGTTTTATAAAATTATAAACTGTTTTACCTTTTTGACTAGACTGGGCCTGCTCCATAACATCCGTCCGCACAGAGGAATCCATTTTTAGCGTACTAAAAACTACCCAGCGCTCGGTGTGGCTCATGTGACATGTGACATAAGACGTCAGTGTAACGTGATGACGTCACTACGAGTACTCGAGAGGGACAAAAAGACCTCGATAGAAGTTTTAGGACTCGACCTCTCGATTACTCGGGTACTCTGTTAAAGCACTAGTGAGCACCATGTCCCTTGGGCTCAGTGGTGGTAAGTGTCGCACTCCATTGTGGCGATTGTAGAAATATGCCTGTTTTTGTTTAGCTCAGTTTGTTTAATTTTGTTCATGTCAGGCCAACCAGGGTTCAGATTGTCCTGCAGAGTGGGCAGAGTCGTCTTGATTTTCCTGCCCATTAACAGTTCAGCTGGACTGGCTCCTGTAGAAGTGTTGGGTGTGGCTCTGTATGTCATCAGAGCGAGGACGGGGTCATCCTGGCATAGAATGCTCTTTGCAACCTGAACAGCCCTCTCCGTGTGGCCATTACTTTGGGGAAAGTGGGGGCTTGATGTAACGTGAGTAAAGTCATAAGCCCTACTAAACTCCCTCATCTCTGTAGAAGCCAGCTGTGGACCGTTATCACTCACTAACACTTCTGGAATACCATAAGGTGCAAAAGTAGCTTTGAGCCTGGCAACAACTTGGCTGCTCGTAGTAGTCGGTAGATGTAAAAAACCCAGAAATCTAGAAAAATAATCAGATATGACCAAGTAGTTCTGCTTTTTAAACTCACATAGGTCTACTGCCACTTTCTGCCATGGTCTAGATGGTAGCTCGGTTGGAAGCAAAGGCTCTTTCCTGTGTGTATTTCTGTTTTCTACACAAAAGGAACACTGTTGCACTTTAGTGATAATGTCATGTCTCATTTTGGGCCACCAGACTGATTGAAGTGCCCTCTCTCTACACTTGCTTAAACCTTGGTGCCTATCGTGAATCCTCTCTAGAACCTCCTCCCTCATGCTCACAGGGATAACTATGTAGCTCCCTCTCACAACTAAGCCGTCTAACTCAGACAACTCTCCTCTGACCTGGTAAAAACCCCTCACTGACTCTGGAACTTTGTCAAGGTACTCAGGCCAACCTGACCTAATGAAGCTGCACACAGTCTGAAGCTGTGGATCACTAGCAGTACTGTGTTTTATCTCAGTGATCCTCTGTGGTGTGGCTGGCACCTGACTAACAACAGAGTCTATGTGTGCTGCTACATCATCTTGTAAATCTTTGTCCCCATAACACTGCTCTGGACCTCTGGATAGAACGTCCACCACTGCTAAGGTTTTGCCTGGTGCATATTCAGCTACTGCATTAAACCTAATAAGTCTCATCAACAGCCTCTGACATCTCACTGGAACATTGACCAAGTCCTTACTGTTAATAAGGGGCACTAAGGGCTTATGGTCAGTAATTAGTCTGAAGTTGTCGAGTCCAAAGAGGTATTTGTCGAATCTTTCACACGCCCAGACGCCGGCTAGGCACTCTTTTTCAATTTGAGCATACCTCGTCTCGATGTCGCTCAGTCTTCTGTATGCGTAGGCTATGGGTTTCCACTGGTCCTTATGTTGCTGGAGAAGGACAGCAACTAGTCCGTAGCTGCTAGCATCAGCTGACACGGCTGTTGGTTTGTTGATATCATAGAAAGCTAGAACTGGGGCTGCCGCCAGCAGGGCTTTGAGCTTTTGAAAAGCCTCTTGTTGTGCATGCTCCCACAACCACTCTGTGTCTCTTTTCAACAGTGCGTAAAGTGGCTTGCTCACTGTGGACAGCTCTGGAGCATATTTGGCCAAATAGTTCACCATTCCCAGAAATATTTTCAGTTCTGTGATGTTGTTTGGCTGGGGAAAGTTCTCGATGCCTGCTACCTTTTCTGGGTCAGGTCGGACACCATCCCTGTCGATAATATGACCTAGAAAACGAACCTGACCTTGTCTGAACTTGCACTTGCGTTCGTTTAGCTTGAGGCCTGCCTCCTCAATGACTTTCAGGGCTTTGTCTAAGCATTGGTCATGGATTTCCTCAGTTTCTCCGTGAATGAGAATATCGTCCATGTACACTTCTGTCCCTTCAAGTCCTACCAGAGTCTCTGCTGTTTTCCTTTGGAAAATCTCTGGAGCGCTTGTAATCCCGAACGGGAGGCGTCAGAAAGCATACCTCCCAAACGGGGTGATGAAGGAGGTGAGGTTTTTACTGTCCTCATGCAATGGCACTTGATAAAACCCGCTAGCTGTATCCAATGAAGTAAACACTCTTGACCCTGCAAGTCTAGGTAGTATTTCTTCAACAGTAGGTAGCACATACTTCTCACGTTTTACTGCTCTGTTAAGCCCCCAGTATAGCTCTGCGTTAGGCCAAACGCCACTGCACGTTGTGTGAGCGCCGTGGCACAAGCCTTTGATCGCGGGCGTGAACACGCCAAGCTCAAATTTTACGACCGCCTACGCGCGCGCGTTGTCTCACAATAAACTGTTCGGCGCCGGACTGTTTTGTATGAGACACAAATGTATTAAATTCCCCTTCTTCATCGCTGATCTGGACTTTTCTTTTGTTTTTTTGCCAAAAGTCAAGTGATCGCTTGAAGCGGTCACCATTTGCTTCCTCCTCCGATAAGGAGGAATGAATGAATTTATCACGAGCGAACCAAATGTCCAACGTGGATGCGCTAGGTTCCAAATATTTCCTGGTGGGCTGTGGGCTGCAGGACAAGTGCTCCCTGTTTTTATTTTATTTTTTAGAACTTTTTATTAACATATAATAATAATAATAATAATAATAATAATAATAATGAATTCAGTTTATAACGCACTTTTCATTAATGAAAATCTCAAAGTGCTATAACAAGTAAATATATAAACACAAAATACAGTTGACAGTGAGACCTGGAGGGGTGTGGTTGGGAGGAACGGCCCCCCTGATCTGAACCAGAGTGGTGTTCTGTTATTGGACTTCTGTGCTCGTCATGGATTGTCCATAACGAACACCATGTTTAAGCATAAGGGTGTCCATATGTGCTCTTGGCACCAGGACACCCTAGGTCGCAGTTCGATGATCGACTTTGTTGTCGTCTCATCTGATCTGCGGCCGCATGTCTTGGACACTCGGGTGAGGAGAGGGGCGGAGCTGTCTACTGACCACTACCTGGTGGTGAGTTGGCTCCGATGGTGGGGGAGGATGCCGGTCAGACCTGGCAGACCCAAACGTATCGTGAGGGTCTGCTGGGAACGTCTGGCAGAGTCTCCCGTAAGACGGAGCTTTAACTCCCACCTCCGGGAGAGCTTTGAACACGTTCCGAGGGAGGCGGGGGACATGGAGTCCGAGTGGGCCGTGTTCCGCGCCTCTATTGTCGAGGCAGCTTATCGGAGCTGTGGCCGCAAGGTTGTTGGTGCCTGTCGAGGTGGCAACCCTCGAACCCGGTGGTGGACACCGGCAGTGAGGGATGCTGTCAGGCTGAAGAAGGAGTCCTATTGGGCCTTTTTGGCTTGTGGGACCCCGGAAGCAGCTGATAGGTACCGGCAGTCCAAGCGGCATGCGGCTCGGGTGGTTGCTGAGGCAAAAACTCGGGCGTGGGAGGAGTTCGGAGAGGCCATGGAGAATGACTTCCGTACGGCTTCGAGGCGATTCTGGTCCACCATCCGGCGTCTCAGGGGGGGAAAGAGGTACGAGACCAACACCATTTATGGTGGAGGTGGCGTGCTACTGACCTCAACTCGGGATGTTGTGAGTCGGTGGGCGGAATACTTCGAAGACCTCCTCAATCCTACTGGCACGTCTTCCACTGAGGAAGCAGAGCCTGGGGACTTTGGGTCGGGTTCTCCGATCTCTGGTGCTGAGGTCGCCGAGGTGGTTAAAAAGCTCCGCGGTGGCAAGGCTCCGGGGGTGGATGAGATTCGCCCGGAGTTCCTTAGGGCTCTGGATGTTGTAGGGTTGTGTTGGCTTACGCGACTCTGCAATATCGCGTGGACATCGGGGGCAGTTCCCTTGGATTGGCAGACTGGGGTGGTGGTTCCCCTATTTAAAAAGGGGGACCGTAGGGTGTGTTCCAACTATAGGGGGATCACACTCTTAAAGCTCCACTGACATGATCTTTTGACTTTTCAAAAAATGGCACAACATATATAAATATTAAGATAGACCTCTGACCGTTTTTGCTAAAATAATGTTAAATGAATAAAAATTGCTCTCAAAATAGTTTAAAATTAGCGCCGTTTTTTTACACCGTAAATCCGGATTTTCCGGTCACGTGACTGTGACGTCAGATTAAGGATCTTCGCAAACTTACCCAGCAAACAACAATGGCGGAGCCTGTAGAATCCGATGACGAATTGAGCAATTATAGTGTAGATCTGAGTGACTTGTCCTCAGTTTGTGAAGGAGAACTTAGTTCTAGCGATGAACAAGAAGAAGTAGGTTTTAATTTAGGTCAGGAACCCTATTTATTTGAGCCTTCTTGTTCAGGAAGTGATGATTCTGAGGAGGAGGGTGAAGTGGTGCCTGAAGCCGATTTAACTCGTCTGCTGAGCACTGAATGGTAATGCTTTAATTAATGTATCTAATAATTATTCTATATCAAATAGTTTTTAAAGAAATCAGCGCTTTGTGATTTTATATCTGTGATAAGCGCTCTAGAAATAAACCCTATTTACTTAAACAAGTTTATTCAAACATACATTCTGAAAAACACCCTTCGTATTTACACTGTAATGTGCATGTTTACATGCACTGAATGTTCACCATGTATTAATAAAACTGTATTTTATGACAATAATTAAATTTAAAATAAAATTCTGTCAAATACTGTCAAAATAACGTAAATTTCCATAGCTTGATCATCAGGGTATTTCTTTTCAGCTGTTTTAATCAAAATATTTCAGTTTGTGTTTTCAGGTTTGTTTTTGTTCATTTTTTTATTGCTGCTTAAACATTTTAGTTTTCTGACTCTGACTCACTTGTTTAAAATGAGTCCACAGTTTGAACATCTGTAGCACCGTTGAATGCTGACTGGACAGATTGTTGATGTTTATGAAGAGCTACAGACAGTACTATGTCACTCATAAAAATGAAAAAACAAAACACTTATCACTAGACACTAAATCCAAATTAAAACAATATGATATTCACCCTGTTTTTGTTTAATCATATAAATACTTTACATTCAATTAAAATAGAAATCTTGTATTGAACGCCTTTTGTGATTTTATCATGTCCTGGACGAATGAGAATCGTCACCAGCATATTAAAATAGAAAACTATAATGAATGTAAATATTTC
>JBBPBX010100169.1:0-12408 GCA_038048925.1 Garcialebias charrua | reverse complement strand
ACGTGTACATTCACTGGATCTATTCACAAAAGTACGTCTTCCAAATTGGTAATCCACTTTCTCTGCTTCTTATATTGGGAAACACAAGTATGATACGTTCGGTTCTACATCCTCACAGCCTATACACAAATTATAAGACTACATCTCGTAAACCACGTCGGACCTATGGCTCGTTAGCTTTGCTGTTAGCTGCTAAGTTCGTCTACAAAAACTAAATTTGGATTATTTAAAGTCGATATTGTTTATCTACACGACGCACCACTGTACGCTTTGTTAGCGAATCCGATGTGAGCTGTCTAACGTTACAAAGTTATAAAATGTCCGCTGTTGGGCAGCATATGCTATGCTAACGGGAGGTTCACTGCAATTTTCCAACTTTCCCGTTGTTTAAGTGTTATAACCTAAAATTATTGAGATAGAATGTCATAATCCTTTTTTATCAATCCTTCCAACTGTGAAGGTTCATTCGGCCCTAATTAATTTATCTCGAACTATCCGCAAATATTTTATTTGTTTATTCAAAAAACCGTACAATCCTGAGGCCTTCCAGCCTGGTTAAAACCAGACCCTCGTTCAGAGCTGAGCTGAAGTTCTATTCTTTCATTTCACCCACATTCACGCTGTAGAAAATGATCTAGTCCTGTTAAAATGGAGAAGTGTAAACCGTTTTAATCGTAATGTCTATTTTTGTGTTTCAGGGACCCAGCCCCAACTCCTGAGGAGGTGGAGAATTCGTTTATTACTCTATTAACTGCTGTATCTAAATAAACTTTGTTCTTAACCTTAGCGCCTCAACGTTTGTTTCATATTTAATCTTCAGATAGCTTGTGACAAGTTTAAGAAGAAAAATCAATCCATAAATATGTCATACAGGCTAAAAATACAGTAATCATTATTTTCCTCCTTCCATTTTTGAATTCTTTAAAGTCCATGACTCACCATGTTTTCAAATTGCCTCGCCATTATTTATTTGTTTATTTAAAAATAATACAGGAGCGTTTATTTATATTGTAGAGAAATAACGCTAAATGTGTTATTTCATGATTTCATGATTTATAGCAGATTTTTAGCAAAAGCTCCGGGAATATCTGCCCCTCTCTTTTTTTCTCTCCCCGTGGGTCGGGAGTTCAGAAAGGTAGCTCTGAGCACGCAGCGGAGCTCTGAGCGCGCGTGCCCCGCAACAAGGCTGGACAGAACCGAGCCCTGAGTCAACGAACAGAACTCCAAAGGTAACCGCAGAACGGGGAGCCAGGGAGAAGACGATAGAAGCCGGGCGGCTCATGCTCCTCTCTGCGCAGAAGCTGAGAGGCTCTGAGAGCAGCGAGCAACAGTCCGCAGCGGTGTTATATCTTATTAAAACGTCTATAAAATAAATAAAAAATAAAAACAGAGCACTGGTCCAGTTGTACACACAAATGCACCAAGAAATATGCAGTTTTAACTCCCATTTTTTAAAGATATGTATGGAACAAATAAATAACCAGTAGGACCGTGGTTTTATTGAGGCAAAAAATATGATATCAAGGTATTTTACTTAATAATTTCTGTATATAGCCTGTTTCAGCTTTTCCAGCTAATTCTACATTTTTAATCCAACTTTTCAGCCTAATTTAGCAAAACTATGTTCTTGTTTAGCTATTTATTTATTTATTTTTTAAATCATTCTAATTAACTTAAACTGTTTATTTTCATTAGACCAGTGTTTTTCAACCTTTTTGGAGCCAAGGCACAGTGTTTTCACTGAAAAATCACGAGGCACACCACCAACCAGAATTGTAAACAGAGATACTGTACTCTATCCGCCTATATTAAATATATAGTCATTCTTATCATAGTGTCTTGAATAGAAATAAAATAAACACAGAAATGTATTTTTATCACATTTTATATTTCTTATTTCAATGTGGTCTTGTGACTGTTACATGCTCAAAGCAGCAAGGGGCGATATGTACCATTTAAGTTTACCGGTATATATATATATATATTTTTTTATTATTATTATTTTTATTTTTTTTGGGTACTTCATTGTGTATTTTATGAGTGTGGACAAAGTCAAACACTAAAGCTGTTTAGAAAACCACTTGGTTTCTAAACTTAAAAATATTTAGATCACAGATCAAAAATTTAAACTGAGAGCCTGTATCATTATAAAGGAAAAAATATGTTGTTTCAAAATTTCATAGCGTCTACAAATCCCCCCCCAAAAAAATTGGGATAAAACCATTTTTCCCACTGTGCCGTAGTAAGTGGACCACTTATAGCTTTGGTCCCCTCTCGGCCCCCCCAGCAATAAAAGTCTAACTCCGCCACTGGTCCAGAGCAGCACAGCGCTGCAGAGAGAGAAAGCCACACGCAGTTTGGAGAGCAGAGACAAGTCACGCAGGTGAGGCAGGCATTGACTCCTCACATGGCAGGAAACCATTTTTTTAGAACATAAAAAAGGATTTAGTATTCTGCGACTAATTTTATTCTATTTTTAACTGGTCCAGGAACTCTTATCAGATTATTTTATCAGCGAAAGTCAGCGCGTTTTCCTCAATTTTTTCTTTTTTTTCACTCAGTCCCACACTTTATTTATTTTATTTGTTTGTGGGTTTAATTTTCAATACCTCCATTCCTAATGTATTATAACGTATTTACGCATGGTAATATACAAATACATCACCTCACCAGATCCCGCCTCCACTTAATCAAAAGTCAAATTATAAGTGGATTTAATTGACACTGTTTTTATAGTTAGCCACAAAACCTAACGAGATTAACAGTGAACTCGGTCTAGGGTTTCAGGAGCGACGGCGAATATTTATTCTAGAACCCCACTCCCCCTCAACCAGATTGATCCGTCGATCCAACTGGGTGCGCAACCACTGCGTGTTTTTACTCTGGGATCTGGAGTCTTGGCTGGAAACTTACAATTCTACTTTTAATTGTAACGTTCTTTTTCTTTTTACACGTATTAACCCTGGAGTCCAAACACTGAGTAAAATTTGCCTATAAAATTTCCAATCACAGATTTCGTTTAAACAGGAATCTGCTTACCTTTTTTTGTAGAAGTGACCGGTCACTGATCAGTGCTCTGGACTCCGGCTCATCCTTTCCTGTCCGCGCGTGCAACCATCTCGGTAGGAACCTCCAATTGTTGACGTATTGATCTTATCCGCCCCAGAATTCGTTATTTGGTTCACTTCGGATCAGAAAGGAAAAATACGCTGAAAATACGACAAACACTCATAATTTAAAGTTCCAAAAGACCAGTTTAATTAATCATAAGTTTAAAAAAGAGTCACAGAATACATTTGTTTCATTCCTAACATCCATTACATTTTTCTTTTAAACGTGGACAGTGAGAGAAAAAGAGAGAGAGAGAGAGAAAGAAAGAAGGGAGGAGGGGGGAGAGAGACAGGGAGAGAGGAGGGGGGAGAGAGAGACATACAACCTGATCCGTGGGCTACTTCTGCCCTGCTGTTGGCGGCTCGAACCTTTTTATACCCTTCTGTGGGGGTTTTGTTTCAGAGACTGTTGTCCCCTCTTTATTGCCAGAAAACAGGAAATACCACTGCCTTCCCCCAGCTTGCTCGGGTGGTCTCCCCAAGCCCCTGGGGGGATGGGCATCGAGACACATCGATGACTAAAATAAATGTACTTATAGACACACACACTTTCGTAGACCACTACATGACCAATTAGTATAACTGGACATTAAATTACATTAAAGATCATACCCTACTCACATATTTAGAGTTGTTCTTGTTACTTTCTAACTGAACAAACATGCAAAGCCAGAGAGTGGCTTTTAGTGGAATTCTCCCAGTCATATATTACAAAGTCGTAAAACTGACAGGACAAAGAGGCACCAGCTATATTATCATCCCCAAGCCTCACCAGAACAGATCTGCCTGTGTCCTTTAGTAATCCTTATCACTCTACAAAAGAAACTGATCATCTGAGCACCGTATGAAAAACCCCTTCAAAATAAATGTAAAACACGAAGACAAATATATTTTTATTTCACTACACAGCCCAGAAACTGTCCAGACCACAGGCAGAGTTCAGGGGGACGGCCCGAGGACTGTCCGCACAGGAGGACAGTGGGGGACCCTCTCAGAGGCAGGCAGTGGAGACGTCGACATCCCCAGCAGCCATCTTAAAAGCCCTGTTTCATCTGAGACCAACCCTGGAGATGCTGCAAGAGGTTTAGAAGCCAATGGAACAGTTGGAGGTTTTGAGGCTGACTGCTCTGGGGGAAACCTGGGGAGGTTAAGGCTCGCCGGGATGTTGAGAGACCTAGGGATGTTCAGAAGGAGATGCAGCAAAAGCAGGAGGCTCATTAGGAGGAGGCATAGCGGAAGTAGAGGGCTCAGGAGAAGTAGGTTCTGGCTGATCAGAGAATGTAGCCAGCTTGACTGAGGAAGTCCTCTGAATGGGGGACAAATCATTTCTCACTTAAAGAAACTGGTCCAGATGACATGATTTAACCTTTTTTCTTGTAGTCAGCTTGACTTGACACCTTCAGATGTATGAGAGGATCTCCCGGTGCATGGATATGAGGAGCATCTCAGGTAGGAATATCAAAGTTTTTTTGATTTTGCTGTAGACAAATCTCTTGATCCCAATATCTGGAATCACACGGAGGGCAATCATTAAACCACAGATGTATGGGTGTGTCACCTGGTTATCCAGCAGCAGCAGAATTGGAGCTAGACCTTCGATTGCAGAAGCCGGGGACACCGGGGACGTGAAGGCTGTTATGCCAAGCCCTAGGGGAAAGTGGGAGTCAGACGACGCTGTTCAGACACAGCACAGAGAGCGCCAAAGTTTTGAAGGTAAGCAAGACAACGGAATACAAAGAGGAACCTGAAGGGCCCAACAGTCTCCATCCAAAGTTGAATAGTTGAGTTGCAGTTACTTGGTTCCAGGACGTTTGTTTTCGTACACACCTTTCATAGTCCACGAGACAAAAACCCATAGCTCTTGGGTTCCTTCTGCAGTATACATCAACATATGGGTTTCTTCCAAAGTCTTCACTCTTTCCCTGCATCTGCTGTTTAGTCACAAATCTATCATGAAGACAGTGCCATACTTTTCAGCAGACAATGGCCCTCATGCACGAACCGTTCGTACGCACAGATTTGTGCTTAAACTGTGCGTACGAGTGATTTAGGATCATTTGTGGCATCCAACAATGTTTTCGTATCCTAGGATTTTTTTCAGATACGAACAAAATTTACGTGTGGTCCAGACCTGTCGTATATTTTACGAGGAGTCGGTCTGCTGTTATCCAGACGGCCTTTTCTCCACTAATAACTTTATATTTCGTTATTTAGAAAATATTTTGAGTTTAAAAACAATTAAATGCAACCACACATATTGGTTTAATTAAAGCGGCTTCAACACCCCCCCCCACGTCCACCACCTTGCGCCACCCGCGCGTGGCCCCCCGCGCCACTCATGTCGACCACCGTGTGCCACGCAACGCGCCCCCCCGCGACCACGCCACGCGCCCCCCCCGCGCCACTCATGTCGACCACCGTGTGCCACGCAACGCGCCCCCGCGCCACCACGCCACGCGCCCCCCCGCGCCACTCATGTCGACCACCGTGTGCCACGCAACGCGCCCCGCGCCACCACGCCACGCGCCACTGTCGACCAGACACACACACACACACACACACACACATACACAGCGCCGCTGCAGAGACAGGGGAGAAAAAAGCGAAACCAGCTTATACAGTTGTTTCATGTCATTTTTAATATAAACTGCCTGTTGACTGTGGGCGCTCACTGATGTCATCTGTATTCTGTGTGGGTCTGCGCTCAGATCCGGGGCTGACACTATGATCAAAGGCGAGTCAATTTTAATTCGCCAAACGCGTTTGTGTGTTTTCTGACGCATAAAAGCCGGAATGAATGGACACTTCCTGCTCGCGGTGGCAGGAAACTATATCCTTATATGGTGTTTTGAGGGGTGGGAATTATGTAAATAACCTCCCGCGTGCACGAGCAGGTGAATAGAACAGGTGGGATTCATCATTATTTACACAGCTCATATACACACATTTCCTGACGATAGAAGACTTTGTTGGATCTGACGTGGCATGTTCGTACGAACGCTTCGTACGAACAAAAGTAGGAGAAATTTAGGATAAAAATACGAACATTTTCGTGCATGAGGGCCATTGTCTACACAATCTCCATCCAGGAGTTTTTGGCCATTTGACTAATTTAGTGTGCTTTGAAGAGTCTTACAGCTGAATGTCCAGGTGCATTTTCACATTGACAAACACTCCCACAAACTTCTGACTAATCACATATATCCTTCACACATAAGCCTGTGAGAAAAAATTAGGCCAAGGCCGTGTGTCGAAAAAGGCAGGTGAAGTTGCTCTGAGAACAAAATGTCATGATTTTAGGCACGCAACTACGTCAATGAGAGCCAATTTTGCTGCTTTGAATGGGGTATGCATGACCCCAATTGAGGTAGGCATGACGCCGGGAACTGTGAGGTGTTGTAGAACAACAAGGTGCTGGAACATTTTTTTTTTCATTCATTCAACCTTTATTTATACAGGTTAGCCTCGTTGGCAGGAGGCTGGAGAAGACGGGTGCCGGAGGGGATTTGACCCAGCCAGAGTGAAAGCATTTGGAGGAAGGTGGCTTTATCTCCAAGTGTGTACCCTAGAATGGTGACTTCCTTATTTCTTCCTCCCTCACTCCTTCCTCCCCTAGAATAAATACAGATTCTCACAAGCTCACATTTTATTGGAGCTGGTTTTATGAACCATAACTTTTTTCCTCCACCACCACCCCTATTTTTTCTCTCTTTTTCACCCTTTTTCTTTCTTTCTTTTTTCTCTTCTTTTTTCTTATCCTTTTTGTTTCTTTTATTTCCTTTTTCCCCCTCTTTTTTCCCCCTTTCCCCTTTTTTTTCCCTTTATATTTTGAACCATAACATTGAAGTAAAATAGTTTTTCTTTTTCTTTTTTAATGAAGCCGAACAAATAACGTATTACCAAAACATTAACGCATTTGGAATAAATCCTTGTACTAAAGGTCAAAACCTAATCAAAATGTGAGTCTCAAGTTAATAAAATAGGATATTTACAGAGATTGTTTCTTTCCTGATTGCTGACATTTAGGAGTAGCCTATTTGGATTGTTTTATGTACTTGACATCCTCTCAAAACTATGCGATTTCCTACATATTTTTGTTGCATAAATAGTGCAAAAAGGGGGCTGCATTGTTTTTTTATTTACATTTATTTACTGTAGATGGATAATTTCTCAGCAGACTGGGATAAATGGCATTTTCTAAATTTATATCAATACCAAAGCCAACCAAACAGAAAACGTGTTCTGGAGAAGCCTTCTTGAGTTTTTTTGTTTTTTTGTTTGTTTAATTCAATGCAGCAGTTAACTTTTCATGATCAAATGGACCGTTAGGTAATGTCATTAGATAATGTAATGATGGTAATAATAGTTATGTTTAGGATTGAAACATTAAACTAAAAGCATAAAACTTGAAAATCAGGCTATTGTGTAATCACTGGTATATCTGGGAGCTTGTCAGTTAGTAAAATATCTCAAGAATAACTGGGACAAATCCTAAAAGCTTGTGTAAACATCACCCAAATGAAGTTGTTGCCTCTTGCAGCATAGATATTTTCAATAACCGTTTTTTTTTTGGTCACAGTTTTGTGACATTTTGAGGCTCAGACAGAAGCAAACGTCTTCAGACTGATTTCCTGTTCAACACAAGAGAACAATGCGAGTGCTGCTGAAAGGAGTGAGATCCTGTCAAATGAATTCAGTCTTCTGAAACTCCTTCATTTGAATAAATGAACAAATTAAATTTGCTTTCAGACAGTTGAGTGTATCTTGTACCCAATTTGTTCCAGATACTTGCCTGTTTAAAGAGATACTCCCACCATTTTTGAGGTTGTGTACAAAAGTTATGAACAATTAATATCTTACCTGTTGGACAAAGCTCCGCTCAGCTGAAGAAACAGAGGCAACAACACAGATGAGCTAATGCCTAAAGTCCAAATGCAACCAACACCAAAGCTGTATTATTACAATATATTTATTTTTATTTAACAAGAATAAAAAAATAAAAATAAGATCAAGATCTCTGTTGTAACTTGTAAGTGTGATCTGGTCAAAGTGTCAGAAGTACACATCATAAAACTGATTGTAAAAAAGTAACAATATGGAATAAAACCCATTTTTTACCAACACAATTTGTTTTTGGTTGACTGCATAATGGGGAGTTGACAGGGATTTGAATGTTTAAATAATAACATTGGCATAAACAGCTATGAAACTTTTAACATTGAAGTTGTTTAAGAAGGTAGTGATCTGCTTCAAAGTGTTTTCTGTCCAAGCGAGGCCACTTATTTGTTCCTATGTTGACTCAAAACAAGAAAACAACTTGATGTGGTCAAAACCAAACCTACTAATATGCCAAACGTGATTTAGTGGTTTTATCACCTCACATGTTTTGGTGTTAAAAAAATTAAAAGTTCTAAAGAAAAAATATTCTGAATATTAAATACATGACCATTAAATTGATATTTTCACTTAAACTTTTGAATATCAACCTTTCTCAGCCATAAGAAATTTCATTTTTGGTGTAAGAATGAGTAGAATTTTTAAAAGCCATTTGGATCAGAAATATCATCCTTACCCTTACCAAAAAGTAGTATATGCAAGTATACTTAAAGTACACTAATTTTAAACTAAAAAAAATAAGAGTATACTTTCAGTTTACTTTTTAGGTACTTATCAAAAGTATACTTAGCCAAGTTTATTTTACACAATACTTGACTTATACTAAAAATAAACTAAAAGTCTAAGTATACTTAATCTATACTTCTGTTTAAACTTTTGGCCAAGATATTTTACACAAAGTATTTTCACACTGGTTTATTTTTAGTACTTCTGTTTTAAACGTTTTGTCAGTTTTTTTTATATTGTTGTATATACTGTATATATATATATATATATATATATATATATATATATATATATATATATATATATATATATTGTTATATTATTATTATTATTGAGCATGCATCAGGGTATTATTATTATCATCATTATTATCCAGGCGTACGTGAAACGTGAAGTACTGCTTTCTGCCATTTTTCTGTTGTGGTCTTCATGCGTTATGACTGGATTGGGGGTAGAACGTGATCATTTACGTTCCAACCAATCAACGCCACTCTTGCTTGTCAGGTTGCATGTGAACTTTGTCCTAACCAATCAACGCCACTCTTGTTTATCGCAGGAAGTATCATGTGATCATATTCAACCAATCAACGCCTCTTGCTTCGCGCGCGCTTCGTTCAAATGTAGCCATTTCCTTTTCAACTGTTGGACAAGAAACTGTTGTTGTCTCGGAGCGCTCGTAAAACTTGCTTTTTATTAGACGTCGACTGGTCTGACTCTGGACGACGACTGGACATTCAGTTGGAAGTTGAAGGTAATCGGTTCTGTTTTGTTTATTTGCTAGCTGTTAGCTCTGTTCGCTTGAATGAACAAAACCTGCCGTTGCTAAAAGCTACGGATGCTAAAACGCTTAGCTAAAACTGCAGCTGAGTGGACCATCTGGACCTGAGATGTGGAGCAGGTTCTGTGGACAGAACTCAGCAGAACCAACGTTTGAGAGGCTGCACTCAGAGTGGGAGACTCTGAAGAACGTTGCTGAGCTTCAAACAGACACAGAGTCCAGGAGAGAATTAGTTTCTACTTCCTGAACGTTTCTCCACTGCAGCCAGATGTTGGTCAGCTGAACATCTGCAGAAACAGGAGACATGTTTGTCCTCTCCTGTTCACTTCAGCTGTTCTGATGCTGGACACAATTAAAGGCCTGGCAGTCCTTGATATATAATATATATAATAATGCACGGCCCACCACCTTTCATCTTTCTTTTAGACTAAGATCAGATCAAGTTCGAGTCAAACCTGTAAAATAATGATTAATTAATTAATGTGTTTGTTTGTTTGTTTGCATTGTTTCTGTCCACTTCCTCAGCAGTTCGTGGTGGTAATGCACCACTACCAGTGTCGTGTAACAGGGTTGTTGTTTAATTAATTTGATCAAAATGTATCATATTTATAATATTTTTCTTGTTTAGCAGAAAAGTTTATCTAGTAGTTATTAGAAATGTTTCTTTTAATGTTTGTGGAAACTCCAGGTTCCTTTTGTTTGTGTAGTGACGACGCCCCGGGAGTTTGTACAACACATTTTACCCACTGTCTTACATTTGTAAATGTCTGTGTTGCAGATGTTTAAATTCATTCGCAAGCTGTGTGCGAAGAATTCATGCTGCCAACAGCCCTGCAGGGCTGTGAACAGGCTCGTGACTTTCCCTTTAAAGAAAAGGCAAACCCTTTACCAGGTAAGTGTTGGAAAATCATTCATGATTATTTTTGATACCTAATATTACAAGTGAGTATGGTGTCACCTCCTGATGAGAAACCTGCTAAGTTTTATTAATTTTATTAAGAATGACTTTCCCACAGACCAAATTGGTATTGGTAACTCTAAATTGTCCCTAGGTGTGAGTGAGAGAGTGAATGGTTGTTTGTCTCGTTTGTCTCTATATGTGGCCCTGTGATGGACTTGCGACCTGTCCAGGGTGCACCCCGCACCTTGCACTGTGATTGCTGGATATGGGCACCGGCGACCCCCGTGACCCAAAATGGAAGAAACGGGTAAAGATGATGGATGGATGGATGGATGGACTTTCCCAGTAGCCCAACAGCACATGACTTCTTGTCCAATATGTCTCTGATCATTAGCATAACACAGTATTTATGTTAGCTCTATTTGTTTGGCAGGAAGAAAGCTGAACATTGGCTTCACCACCAGGGCTAAGCTGAACAAGTTGCTAGATGATGGAGAATATGGAAAGATAAGGTAAAGCTTATTTTTTAACACCAAGAACACAGTAGAAATAGCCTCTCAATTATTACTGATACCTCTGACCACTTGAGGAATTCCACCTGTTCCCAGCTTTTTGTGTGAAGAACACACAGTTCAAAACACTTAAAATTCAATTGTTTTCTACTCTTCTTAACATTTAGGCTCTGTATTTATATGTTTTGTTGCTGTTTTGCTGTTGATATGTACATTTTCTGCTAAACCCACTGGAAAATGAAGAATGTCTCTAACTTTTCTCTTGTCATTTTTGACTAAACCTACATCATAAAATGCTCTTCATACAATGTAACAGTTAAAACACAGTCAAAAAGGTGGTAAATACTAACATTTATGGAGGACTTACTGACATTATTAGAAATAAAAGCAGAAATACATAAATAGACCATTAAATGAATATATGAACTTAAAGTTTTAAAGTTTAGTTTAAAACAAAGCAAACAGGAAAACACCTGTGCTTTTGTTTTAAACTAGCCTGGTTGATACCAGACCCATGTCCTTCACTTCGCTTTGGACTAGGGTCTGGCATCTCTGCCATAGACAACGATTTCTCCTGGAGATTTTTGAATGGACCAATCAGAGAACAGGAGGCAGAGTTTTGTTAGTTTAGCCTGACGAGGTCCAGGCTATCAGATAAATTGCTCAGAAACCACTCGGTGGATATTTTTTCTGCCACCAGTGTGTAATTATATGTCTTTAATTTACTGACTGTTGGCCTAGATGAAACATTTGAGATAAAATTCGATTTTTTATCATTTATTTTCGTAGCGCACCCGAGGCTGTTTGGAAAATATCAAACCGAAACTATTTAATATCCAGCAGATTTGACCATTTCGTGAATTGATTTAGGAACTGTTAAGCTCAGGAACACTTCTGATATAACGTCAGCTATGAACTATATTTTTTCTCAGCAGAGAAATAATAGTTTTTTACCTTGTTTTGATGAAAATTCGTTCGTGGCGGCAGCCATTTTGAATGACGACGTCAGTCGACATCGTTCAAAACTCCGCCTTCTGCTCTCTGATTGCTCAGGAACACTTCTGATATAACGTCAGCTATGAAATCTATTTTTTCTCAGCAGAGAAATAATAGTTTTTTACCTTGTTTTATTGAAAATTCCTTCGTGGCGGCAGCCATTTTGAATGACGACGTCAGTCGACGTCGTTCAAAACTCCGCCTTCTGTTCTCTGATTGGTCCGGTCAAAACCTACCGGAGACATCCTTGTGGATGGGAGAAATGCCAGACCCAGCAGTGAAGGGAAATGAGAATTGAGCGGAGCTGCGTAGGAATGGCGAGGGCCAGGCTAGTTTTAAACTAAACCTTAAACTAAACTGAGGCCGCACAGACATCTGCACGTGGATCCTGCTTTATCCTGTCTGTTGACCAATAGGAGAAGAGCTGATCCAGGAAAGGTTTCCTTTTTTATTAAATTGGTGCATTTTAAGTTATTTATTGGTTTTTAT
>JBBPBX010100167.1:0-12408 GCA_038048925.1 Garcialebias charrua | reverse complement strand
AAAATAAACTTATTTTAATCTAAATAAATAAAAGATAAAATAAATACAGGTGGTCCCCGACTTACGATGCAGTTCCATTCCTACCTGCCGTCGTAACTCGAAAATTGTCGTAAGTCGGAAAATACGTCCAAACTGCACCTCATACATACAGTACTGTACTATTTTACTAAGCACCTAGCCCATCCTAACACAGTACCCTACATAATTATCAAAAACCACATACATTTAGGAGCCATAATTAAGGGAAAAAATATTTAATAACCTACTGGAATGCTGGTGAAGCCGTTCCTCCGCCTGTTAGCATGTTAGCTCGGTGTCCCTCCAACATCTGAGGCTGCGAAGCCGTTCCTCTGATCGGACACGGTCCGTCCAAAGACGGCTGTCTGTCCAGTTTGCTCCAACAAGTTTTTTAGCATCCACAGCTAACCGGAAACTGTCGGAAACTGTGTAAATCCGCTTCAAAATAATAATAATAATAATAACAATAATAATAATAATAATAATAATACTTTATTTATAAAGCCATTTAAAACAACCTCTGCTGCAACAAAGTGATGTACACATACAATCAAGAACATTTAAACACATAAAATAAGATTTTTCATTATTTTTTAATAATTTTTTTTAATGAGATGCGTGACGTAACCCCAAAACATCGTAAGTCTAGGACAACCTGTAATAAATAAATAATAATAAATCTCCGTAGTTTTCCAGCTGTTTTATGACATATTTATTCGACAGAACCTGAGCAGTAATAATAATAATTTGGCTCATTTGTAGACAAGCTTCACCTGCTCCTCTCTGACACATATACAAGCTTAAACATGCACTAAATCTGTATTTTGAACAACTTCCATCCATCATCACTTTTTTTTTTATTCACAGCCACAACACACTTGTCACCCTAATATAAATTGTCATGGCAACAGCAGATGTGGTGAGACAACTTTCACCTGGATACCACAATTGATGTACCATCTAATCTCATGGGAATGGCAGCGCTATGTGTGAATACAGCTTTGAGGAAAATGTTAAAGTGACCTATATCTGAATGATGAGGCTGTAAATGTCACACATCACATGCATGGAAGGGGTTTATTCATTTGCTCTGGTATACAGCTTCAACTTCCAAATATTATACACTGCGCCATATGTGAGGCTTTAACATATCCAGATAGTTTGATTTGATTGCATGCATTGAGGACTTTATTTTGCAGCTGCAATCAAGATCAATAAAAACATAAAATGCATGTGAACTTTAGAGCACAAAATAAAATAAAAATGAGTAAGTTACGACGAGTCTACAAATATCAGCATGATAAATCCAGCTGCTGTAGCTAAAGATCACAATGTCTGTCGGAGTTCTTCCCACAGCTCAGGGCTTTTAAATCTCAAACTTCCAGAACTCCATAATATTGTTCATAATTAATACTTTACTGCGATTTTTCCTCATCTTCAAATGTGCACCCCATCAGAGATGATTAAAAGTTCCCATGCGGGGTGTGTGAAGTCGTAATTCTCCGGTGGAGATGACGGGACTTGGCTGAAGTCCGTAAGAAAGAATATCAGATTTGTGATTTTATTTCAAATGAGTGCTTAAGTCTTGGACTTTCCTATTAGTGGAGAAAAAGCTCAATATGATCAAGTCTCATTACTTTAGCAATCAAAGTTTCACCCGTGGGGTTCTTCCTCCAGCTCCTGCTATACTTTCCTCCTATCACAGCTATTTTTTTCCACTTCACCTGGCCGTCATGTTTTTTCTTCTTCTTCTTCTTTTGAGATGAGATGTGTGCACATTCTTGATTGACCTATCCTTCATCTAGGATTAAGAATAGAAATGGAAAATTTAAGGGACAATGAAAAGAGGAACGACTTGAGAAGAGACAGGAGAAAAGGAGACGGTGTTAAAGAGAGATGTGAGGTTTGGTGTGTTGGAGGGTGGCTGATATAATTGAATTAAAAAGATGGAGCGGGGCCATTTCTAAGCAGGTGGGAGTGTGGAGTGGGAAAGAGCGGGCAAGATATTAACTTCTAATAAAAGAGAGATTAGAAAGTGGCTAGGAGGACTGCTCTATCTTTACCTGTGGGAGTGACGGCCCCCACATAACCTTTCAACGCAATATGCACACCAGTATTGGCCACCATGCTGAAATCACACCGCATGCAAACACACACGCATGCATGCATGTAGGTGCATGTAGGTGTATCTGACCCAAAAGAACCACATTCAAAGCAACCAGTGACATTTGAGGAGATGTATGCGCCTGCAGACATAATGTATCATCCGCTCTCGTTCAGTGATCCAACAGGCGGCAGTCATCAGATAATGAAGACGCAGCTTTCTGGGAAGCCACTGCCATGCACACAATTAATTAACTAATTGCTCTAATGAGCTTGTTGATGCCGTGCTTTTTTTATTTGGCAGCCATGTGCAAGGCTAATTCAATTAAACAGGTGCAGCTTTCACAGCTGCCGCTCTCACACATTCACACACAGATCCTACAGGTGTTGTGCACGCACATTCGCTCCATTTGGCTCTGATGTCTTTCTCTGGGAAACCTTGGCATTGAATCAAAAGTATAATGATATGCAGATCAAGTGGTGTGCACTCGCGCATGTGTGTGTGTGTGTATCAGTGGCTGTGCCTCAATGGGCCATGTGCCTTTGAATCAAAAGTACAGCTCAATAAGCTCCAGCAGCAATAGTAATCTGTATAATTGAAAAGATGTAATATGAGTGGGTGGAGAACTAAGAAAGCACATTTGAATTAGCAAACAGAGTCCTGGGGGGTAAACTAGGAACATTAGCCAAGGATTCACAATGTGATACAGCTCATTCACTCAAATAGTTTTGAGAATATGAGGAGTGTTTGATGAAATGCAGGTGAGATGTGTTGCGTTATGGCAGCAAATATTCTCAAACTTTGATGAGAAAAAACTTATTAATATAGAACAAAATAATCCTGAAGTTTCTTTACAGTTGTGCAAAATGTATGTTAAATCCATACAAACATCGTAAATGTTTCAAACATGTGTAAGTTTCTTAACTTCAGACTCACTCAGTCCAGATTTTTAGTCAATTTTTATTGGTCACTTTTTTTGTTTGTTTGAAGGATGCACTGAGCTCATCCCTAAAAATACCACCCAGAGGAATAACGTCCCAACATAAAGGTCCCAGTTATGCCCGCTTTATGCAAACCACCTGCTTCCGATGCTACAAGCATACGTATCGCTCAGAATGCCCCTACTCTACCTCCTAGGAGGTTTAAAGGTACGTTGTCACTGTTGCAAGCGATGAAAGCAGGCTCCGTCTTTAGCTACGTGGTTAGGTTTAGAGTAAAGGGTCATGTTAGGTTTAGGAAAACGGTCACAGAAGCTGAAAAAAGCAAAAACACAACACTTCCGGGTTGACGGAAACATGCAGCCTTCTCAGCCATTATAACACTGATAACGTTCTTTTAAACATGCTAGTAGGCTAGATTGGACAGTTTTGCCGATACAAATGGGGATGACAACAGATGATAGCACCCATTGTATGGACTGACAACATCCGAACCCGCTGTGCAAACCAACTGAATTATTCCCTTATATCTAAAAAAATAAAAATAAAGATTTTATGAACCCGGTGCTTCTGGCTTTTAGTCATGGACATGTGGTGTATAGTATTACATTATATAAGATAAGATAAGATAAGATAAGATAGAAGTGTATTGATCCCGCAGGAAATTATTGTGCCAGCGTTTCAGTACAAAGGAACATACATAAGAATCATGAGATATAAAGAGAACAGAGAATATAAAAAAATGCAAGCGATTAAGTTCTAAACGGGTGCAGACAGAAACATTAGTTTATTGTAATACAGGATTAATTTATTGTGCTCTGTGTAGAAATGGGAGGAGTTGAAAAGCTTGATAGCACAGTGAGGAAGGACTTCCTGTGGTGGTCTCATTACGACTGAAGGTGATGTGGTCAGAGTCCAGGGTGTCATGTAGGGGGTGTGACGTGTTGTTCAGGACCTGGAGCAGGTTCCTCAGCATCCTCTGCTCAGACACCTCTGTCAGAGACTGCAGGTCCACTCCCAGAACTGAACCAGCTCTCTTCATGAGTCTGTTGGCATCAGCTGTCTTCACCCTGCTGCTCCAGCACACCACAGCATAGAAGAAGACGCTGGAGACCACCGAGTGGCAAAACATCTGCAGCATGGTCCTGCAGACATTAAAGGACCTGAGTCTTGTCAGAAGAAAAGGCCACTCTGTCCATTCTTGTAGAGGTGTTGGTGTTGTCTAGTCCAGTTCATTGTCTACGTGGACCCCCATGTACTTGTAGCAGTCCACATGCATTAGTACCTTGATGTTGAAAGGGTTGGAGGGGCTGGTCTTCTTCCTGTGGGCCACCGGCAGCTCTTTAGTTTTCCCAACGTTGAGTTGCAGGTGGTTCTGTATAAACTGATGACTATGAGATATATTGCAAATGATTGAAAAGTAAAATTACTATTAAGCAGATAATTAGAACAAAATAACAATCCTAGTTATTTACCATTTTTAATACTTTTAACTGAATCCTTTGCAGACATAAGTCTGAAACTCATCAGGAAGTTCAAAGATTCTGTTTCCTTTTTTAGTGATGTTGCAGACATAAGTCTGAAACTCATCAGGAAGTTCAAAGATTCTGTTTCCTTTTTTAGTGATGCTGACGTGTCGCGGTGGTTGGTTGGCCAAACTCCCTTGGAGATGAAGGGACTGATTAATTTTCATCATCTTCATCGCCTCATCGCCTTCCCCCATCCATAGGTCTGCTGTCTGTCCCTTCCCCCAGCTGCTTCAGCCACTGCTGAATATTAAATTGGTCCCCCTCCCTCTTCTTTTTTAAATAATTTCCAGATAACCAGCGTTCATTTGTCTCCTTGTCTCGTACAGCCATGATGTGGTGTAGCAGCCTTTACATCATGGATGTCTGATGTGACTTATTCATATATTTGTATTTCCATTTACTGCTTGTATGTCCAATCATGGTGAAAATATTACCTGTAAATGTGTTGTCTTCAGTACGTTGCAGAGAAACCCTCGTGTTTAATGTTTCTGTGTTTAAGACCCAACGAGCACCAAAAGGCGTTGGTTCTCCATAGAATGATTGTTTCCAGTTGTGCTTTGTGTAGTGTTTGCTTCCTTTAAGCTAACACTACAGTCTGGATGTTTGTACATACGGTACTCGAAGGCACGAGGGAAAATAAGAAGCATCTACTGCTGAAGAGTGTTTAATGGTATTTTAGATTTTAGTCACTATTGTGTATCACCGAGAGATGGATATGACAAAGGATAGAAAGGAAGGAAGGAGGCAACCAGCCTTTTTTTATTATAAAACATACACCGCACATACAATAAAACCAGTGTATCACACACAAAGACACACACTGTAGAGATCATCACTCACTGTCTCAGCTGCAAATGAAACCTCATTCTCACTAACAATCTCAGTATCCCACTCTAAAATACCTCTCTCCCTTCTTGCCTCTCCTTCCTTCTCATCGTGAGGCTTCACTAAATCACACCCCGTGTTTCTTTTACCGATCTGCACAACCGATGAATGTTTTTTGTCAAAAACACATGCTGAGCGGGGAGCATCACATGTACAAGCCGTGTTCTCATTTGGGCTTTTGTCAGCTTGATTGCAAATGTATTTATGCTAACAGTTTTCTGCCAAGAAAACATTTATTGTATTATTACTGTAACTGCCCCATCGCCAGGCTTTGTCCTCCTATTACAAAACTGTCCGCTTTCGGGATTTAGCATTTTTCTCCTCCCTTTATTTAATATTTTATTTATTTTTTTGATGCCGTCTTCTCATCATATTGCTTCACATCACCTTGCGTGCATAGCCTGGAACCTCGCCCTGGAAGCTGGGGAAGTGGGATCTGATTTGGAAAAATGAGGGCAATATAAAAAATAAAAAAAACAGGGATGAATGGAGAGATGTGATATAAGGTAATGCGATAACCCAATCAGCAGCCTGCTGTTTTCCGACAGTATAATCAACATATCGGCCTAATGTCATTACAGCTATATGAGAAATAATATTGCGTGAAATGATACAACGCGGGTGTGTGTGTGGGTGTCTGTGTGGTGCACACATGAACAAGCTCGCACGTCCAGATATATGTATCAACGACTGCCTGCCTGGTGCAGACAGACCTGCACATGCTCAATGATCCAAACTCCTGCAAAGAATATTAAAACTGACTTTCTGTTTTGCTTTCTAGTGTTGATTAAAAAACACACACACAAAAAAAAAAAACATATACAGGTGACCCCCGAGGTACGAACGAGTTAGGGACCTAAGAACGGTTCGCAGCTCGATTCTGCCGTAGCTAGGGGGTGAAAATTATTATTATTTTTTAATTATCATGCTAACGGAGCGCGCGCACACATTTAAGCATGTACAGTAGTGTACTGTAATGTTAAACATTGCTATTCACATTTACAGAATAAATAAAAATATATTTTCTTACTTTGAGATGGTCAAAGCCGACATCTTAGGTTGCCATGCGTTGATTGTTTTCGGGCCGAGCAGCGCGGGGGCCGGCCAGTGAACCACCGCAGCTGCTCCAGACCTGTGTTAGCTAGCTGGCTAGCTTCTGCTAGCCAAGCCATGAGCTGGTGTTGGAGCGGCGGCGCGATCAATCTGCAGCTGCTGCTCCAGCCGAGACGTCCACAGAGCTCACAGAGCGATTCCAGCTAGTAATTAATCCATATGATGCGATCCTGGTCACCAGTGTTTAAAGGCCGGCTCCCGTGTTAGCTCCCGTGTTAGCTTCTGGAGCTAGCCAGGCCAGAGCCTGGCCGGAGGTGTTCGCGAGGCGGCCTGGCACGATCAGCGATAAATCCGCTGCTGCCTGAGACATCCACAAAGTTCACAGAGACGTTTCCAGCTCGTAATTAATCCATATGAAGCCATCCTGGTCACCAGTCTTCGGCCGGCTCCCGGCGCCGGCAGCTAACCTAAAATGGCGTCCGGTGTTCTACATTAATTTGTGACCGTCTAAACTGGAGACCTTCAAAGGCCCCCGTGACTGAACCTAAATGGCGTCCGGTGTTCTACATTAATTTGTGACCGTGTAAACTGAAGACCTACTTCTTGCTGCGCAAGATTGCGCAATCATGACAAAAAATGATCAGAAATGATCATTTTTATCATAATTATTATTTATAAAGCCTTTAAAACAACCACAGCTGCAACAAAGTGATGTACACATGAAATTAAGAACATTTAAACACACAAAAAAAAAAAAAATTTAATACAGTAATTTCATATTTTTATTAAATATGATACGTTCGTAGGTCCCGTTGTTCGTAGGTCGATGGAGTCGTAAGTAGGGGGTTTGCTGTATATATATATATATATATATATATATATATATATATATATATATATATATATATATATATATATATATATAATATATATATAATATATACAGGTGGTCCCCGACTTACTAGCGCCCTGACCTACGAGCGTCCGACTTTACGAGATTATCATAATTAATAAAAATATGAAATTAATTTTTTTTTTTTGTGTGTTTAAATGTTCTTAATTTCATGTGTACAGCACTTTGTTGCAGCTGTGGTTGTTTTAAATGGCTTTATAAATACGTAAAGTATCATTATTATTAAATAAAAAAATTTATGCTTTTTTGAACAACTTCCTGCGGGAACCAGGAACCGGAAATACCGCCTCCGCCATTTTACATTCATTAGTTCCAGAGCCTCGGCACTCGGCAGCCGGCTTTGGAGGACTGTTTCTCCCATAATGGTGAATCCAGACCGAACGCGTTTTCAACTGCAGGAGCGTCCGGTTTACATGCAAAGTCAATGGGGGACGCGCCTCCAGGCGTCTCTTGGCGTCGGGCGTCACGTCACGTGCGTGTTGAGCGTGCTGGAAAGCGTTTTTCGTGCACGTGAACCCGCGTCAGCCTCCAAACCACGCATTCACCATGCTGAAGATTTTCGCCGTTCAAACTCGTGAACGCGTGTCCGACCAATCAGGAGAGTCGGGTGGAGGAGAAAGGGGGAGTCCGCTATGTGACGCGGAAACGAGGGGACGGGGTATTGCGCAACTATGTGACGTATTGTTTGTGGGACACAGAAAAAACCCGCAAAGTCGTGTACTATGGAAGAGAAACTCATTGTAGCTGTGTGTTCGCGACAAGTCCTTCACGACCAGTCAAGTCTGCTCTACAGGGACAGAAATAAAAAGCTCCTTGCCTGGCAGAGTGCAGAGAGGAACTCCGTATACCGGTAAGCTCCGCCGATCGCTTCCACCGCACGAGACCAGTAGCTCATGGTATGAGCTAAGGTTAACATGCTAATGCGGACCCTACCGGAGCTGCAGCTTCGACAGCCGGCGATCAGAGGTTCCTGGAGCTCGGATCGACGTCGGCCTGGAAGCCGAAGATATCGGGGGACAACGAGCTAACTTGGAATAACAAAGCCGACAGCATTTTTGGAGATGCAGATAAACCGGACTGCCCGGAGCTGCGGATTCGGGGGGGCTAAATGCTAACAGATGCAGCTGAAGGCGGCGCAAGCAGACGGCTTTCGGTAAGTTATTAAAACTTTTTCTGTATGAAGTTAGGATACTAACAGTCCTTTCTGTCTGGACTAGACAGTTGCACTGCACTTTGACTGCACATAGAGCGCGCGGAGGGGGGGGCGAGAGACGACATGTCTGTCGTGTGAAAACAAAAGGCGGAGAAAAGCACTGTTGTACAGAAAAAACTGTACAGGTATGTGTTTATAGATGAATGTGTGGTGTAATGTGCTAGCTAACTGCTTGTAAATAAAGTGTTGTGCATGTTTAAGGATCAGTATGTACGCTTGTTCAGTCTCATGTTGATAAACGGGTGTGCGCCGTAGCGCTAGCGTCTTTTTTCTATTTGCGAGCAAAGTTCCGGTTTTACGAGATAGCCACGTGCGGGCCGTTCCGAGGTACGAATTTTCGGTTTACGAGCAACTCATAAGTACGGAACTCGCTCGTAAGTCGGGGACTATATATATATATATATACAGGTAGTCCCCGACTTACGAGCGCTCTGACTTACGAGGTCCCGGACTTACGAGCATGCATCTCATTAAAAAAAAAAAAAAAAAAATTTTTTTTTTTTTTTTTTACTTTTTTTATTTTTTTTTTTTATAAATGAATACATGTACAGTACTGGACAGTCACCAAGCACTTAGCCTATCCTAACACAGTTTTTAAAGATGAAGGAATAAGTTGAATTGTCTCCCTTTCACATAAAGGGAGCAAGCTCCCTATGGAGCCTGCAGGGAGGAGGGAGACAATTCAACTGACTCCTTCATCTTTAAAAACTGTGTTAGGATAGGCTAAGTGCTTGGTGACTGTACAGTACTGTACATTTATCTATTTATAAATAAAAAACAATAAAAAATAAAAATACTATATATACTGTATATTTTTAATAAATAGATAAATGTACAGTACTGTACAGTCACCAAGCACTTAGCCTATCCTAACACAGTTTTTAAAGATGAAGGAGTCAGTTGAATTGTCTCCCTCCTCCCTGCAGGCTCCATAGGGAGCTTGCTCCCTTTATGTGAAAGGGAGACAATTCAACTTATTCCTTCATCTTTAAAAACTGTGTTAGGATAGGCTAAGTGCTTGGTGACTGTCCAGTACTGTACATGTATTCATTTATTTAAAAAAAAAAAAAAAAAAAAAAAAAAAAAAAAAAAATTTTTTTTTTTTTTTACTATGTGATCCTACTTACGAATTTTTGACTTACGAGCGCCCCCTAGTGACGGAACTCGCTCGTAAGTCGGGGACTACCTGTATGTATATATACGGTATATATATAAGGGCTTTAATAGACTACTCAAGTAATCGACAGATCGATTACTTGGACCTCTATCGAGTTTTTTAATTTCAAGTCGAGTAGTCGTAGTGACGTAATCACGTTGCAGTTACAGAACAGAAAATGAATCAACTTCTTGTTTGGAGCACGTTGCGAACCGGTGTTACACCATATTCTGTGACCACCGTGTATTGTGACCAGTGATGTCAGTAACGCGTTACAAAGTAACGCGTTACAAAGTAACGCGTTACTCTGGTCGGACCACTTTTTTCAGTAACTAGTAATCTAACGCGTTGCTTTTCAAACTGCAGTAATCAGATTAAAGTTACTTTCTCCAAATTATTGTGCGTTACTTAGTTATTTGTCATTTTCTGTAGTACTGTAATTTAATTTTATTTCGCCAATGCGTCTCGGGGGGAGCGATAAAAAAAAAGACAGGAGTGACGTCAGTCTATGCGACCGCCCGGTGTCTTGTAGCACACGTTAGCATTAAGCTAGGTTTAGCATCTCGCTGCGGTCTCCTGTTTGTTTGGGAACGTTGTGACTTGTTAAAAACACGAGCGCACATCCAAAACGGTGTGTGGACTTTGTTTCACGGAGACTGGATCTGCAGCAGACAACACGTCTAACTTGAACGGACTTAACGACGTGATCCGAACGTGAACGAGGAGCAGCTTGTAAACACTGCTAACAGAGCAGCAGCAGCATTAAAACAGCCTTCAGGTAGGTCAGATCAGTCAATAACACAAACTGTAGGACATTTTAAAGCTCTGGATCTACGTCTGAAATGTTGTTGTTGCTGTGCAGGCTTTAAATTAACTGAGCGTCTCTAAAACGTCTTCCATCACGTCCATCATCATGTCAACACCAGCCAAAAAGTTAATCACTTTATGAAAAAACTGATGTCAACAAGTCCTGGAGCTGAATAAATCCCTGCCCTGATGATGACCGAGAGATCCAACCACAAGAAGAGGTATTGTTCTTTTATTAATAATTAACCTTTTTAATTTAAAATGATAATCTTATTAACTATTTTTATTTTTTTACCTGTTTGTGTTATTTCCAGTCTGAGACAGAGGAAGCAGCTGTCTTTTTCCTCTTGAGGGACATCCACCTGCAGCTAAGAAGCGTGTGATGATGACCCTGATGCATGCTCAATAATCCAGGTAGAAAAATCTAAAAATGCTAAGTCTGGTCCTCTGGACATTCAAAAAACAAAACAGAACAAAAAAAATTGTAGAAACGTTTTATCTTTTGTCCAAAAGACGAGATGCTGTATTCATCTCAATCTTATAAATACTGTAGCACCCTCTCACAGTGGATGAACCAGTTTGCTGCTGACAGCTGAAACCAGCTGCTCACGGACCATCAGCCTAACAATGGATAGTTAGCAGCACCCTGATGGTTGTTTGCTATTCACAGAGGGCTGAGTGATACTAGCAATAACAGCATTGTAAGAGGGGGACAGTTGAACCCAGAGGCCTCCACCTCTGTTTAATGATGGATGGTTTCTTTTCACAAAGATGGCCTCCTTTACTCCTCTCTCAAACCATCGTTCCTCTCTATCAAGGATGTGAACATCTTCATCCCTGAAAGAGTGACCGCTGGCCTGGAGATGAGTGTAGACTGCAGAGTCCTGACCTGATGATGTTGATCTTCTGTGCTGGACCATCCTTTTGGCCAGTGGCTCATGCTTTTATTTATTTTCATACAAACGTATTGTTTACTTGACACATTTTCAAAATAAACATTTTATAAGTCTTTTTTGTAAAAATATTATTTGTTTAGTGAAGTCAAGAAAGACTACTGTATTTTGTTTTTTGAATATTTATTAGTAATTATTTTATTAAAACATTTAAATTTTTTATGTATTGTGACAGAGGGTTCTTGTCAGCGGCTGCTGAAAGTAACTAATAAAGTAACTTAGTAATCTAACTTAGTTACTTTCCAAATCAAGTAATCAGTAACTTAACTAAGTTACTTTTCCCAAGGACTAATCAGTAACTTAACTAAGTTACTTTTTCAATGTAACTATGCCATCACTGATTGTGACCGTAGGGGACAGTGTTGCATGAACTGTTGCAGGTCACATAATATGGTGCAACACCGGGTCCAATGACCGAACCAGAACCAGCTTCCTTGGACGTTGTTTCACAAATAAAAGGCAAAAAATATAAATCTCTAAACCTACAAAAACCTATTAACATATCAATCTCTAAAACTAAACCTAATGTACAGCACCACAGGTGGTGGTGCGGGGTGGTCAATCGCCCCACTGTTTTAAGTTTTGTTTTTGACGCAGGGAATTAGATTATGGAATGGCTTGGAGAATATAGTTAAAAATGCCAAGTCAATGTTTACATTTAAGAAAATGATCAAAATGAATTTGTTAAAAAAAATATATGAAATGACGTAATGTGTATTGTATTAGTTAGAAAATTAGAAAGAGTTAGTCATTTTGTACTGTTGGTGGAAGATTATTATTGTTTAATCTGATTGTTTGAAAAAAGGGGCAGATATAATAAGATTTATTCTTCTTTCTGC
>JBBPBX010100166.1:0-12408 GCA_038048925.1 Garcialebias charrua | reverse complement strand
TAAATTTAATGATTGACATATAAACATTTTATTTTTATTTTTAGTGAACATTTAGTGCATGTAAACATGCAAATTTCAACTGGAAATATGAATGATGTTTTTCAGAACGTATGTTAGAATAAACATTAAAATATTTAACAGATATTTTAAAAGGGACTAATTTTTTAAACTATAAATTAATGTTGAATAATTATTAGAAACATTAACTAATATATTACCATTTCAGTGCTGTGGAAACGATTTAGATGTTGTAGAATTCCTTCTGCCTCTCAACTTGCAGCTCCTGTAACTCATCACACAGCTGCTCACTTCCTGAAGTTAAAAGTCTACAAAAAACAGCAGCAGCAGAAAAAAAATTATAACCTGCTGTTTACTCGAAATAACTTTGGCTTCTCTGAAGACAAACCGCTAAAATCTAAAGTTTTAAATGGCTAAATTGGACGGATGCGTTTGCATCTTCCTACATTGTATTCAATGTGCGCGTTGGAGACGAGTCTAGATGTGACGTCATAATCACGCGACGGGAAAATCCGTATTTACCATGTAAAAAAAACGGCGCTAATTTTAAACTATTTTTGAGAGGAATTTTCATTCATTTCACATTGTTTTAGCAAAAACGATCAGAGGTCAATCTTAATATATATGTTGTGCCATTTTATGGAAAGTTAAAAGATGATGTCAGGGGAATTTAATACATTTGTGTCACATACAAAACAGTTTTGCATCGCTTTGCAATACTTTGAACGAGAACCTGCGCGGCCGCGGGGGCTGGGACAGGGGGGGGGCGTGGGTTAGGAGCGTGAGAAGTGAGAAGCTCTGTTTTTATTGGCTGGTTAACGGCGGGTCACTGTGGCTTTTTAGAAATGCTTATTTACCACCTGGAGAAGCAAGGGGACTATAGTTTTTTTCAGAGATTACTTTGTCTAACATCAGTCTGTCAGGAGATAGTGACAGAGTGAAGAAATATGTTAAAAATATATTTTTAGAAAACCTACAGACTGCACTACAGAAACTGCAGACTGCACCTTTAAGATCTCCTTTTTTAACAACTCAAACATTTGTTCCAAATCATTACCAAAAAAAAGAAAAGAAAGTGGTATCATCAGCAAAAAGAACACACCTTAGAATACCAGACACCTTTGTCAAATAATTTACATACAAGATAAAAAGCTTAGGTCCTAGGCCTTGTGGGACTCCACATGTGATTCTGTTGAGGTTTGATCTAGTAATGTCTATCTGTACAAACTGCCTTCTGTCCTCCAAATAGCTAGATACCCATTTCAAAGTCAGTCCTCTTCTTCTTGATGAGAATAGTGTGATCCACTGAGTCAAAAGCTTTCTTTAGATCAACAAACAAACCCACACAATGTTGTTTTTGATCAACAGCAGTGGAAATTTGTTCAGTCAATTCCATAAGAGCCATAGAAGTAGAATTTTTAGATCTAAAACCATATTGGCTGTTACTTAAAATTTTATAGTCATAAAGAAATTTGTCTAATCTAATCACAAATAATTTTTCAAGAATTTTAGAAAATTGTGGCAATAAGGATATTGGTCTATAATTATTGAATACAGACTTATCACCATTCTTGAAAATAAGGACAACCTTTGCTACCTTCATATTATCAGGAAAAATACCTGTTGAAAAGACAAATTACATACAGTATACTGTATATGTGAACGGTTCAATGACATAAGACATATGTCTTTAACAGCCAACATGTCCATATCATACCATACAGTTTTTTTTAAATGTGCTTTATAAATAAATTTGATTTGACTTGACTTAAAACTTTTTTAAACAAATTAGTATTAAAATATATAAATTCAAAAATGAAAAAAAGTATTTGAAACTTCCCCTAAAAACCTGTTTTTGCAAACAGTCAGAGAAAGTACTTTTCTAATATGTGCATTGTTCAGCAGGAATCTGCTTCAGACTGGCTCTGGCATATGACTATAAAGTTTTTAGATGACAAAACGTGTTCAAGATAAAAATAATCCCAAGTTTTTAGGATCCAACTGAGATTTGAACTTTGTAGTCTTGAAAATGATACTTATAATTTATGCATTTAAAGTTTTTTTTTTTCTGTTTTTTTTCTAACTGGTAGTGTTAATATTTAGTAAACTTTATGCAATTATATCTGATTCTCATCAGTGTGAGACTGAACTAAAAATGGATGATATGACTGCTGTTTCAGAAAGAGTTGTACATTTAGATCTAGGCCTTAACTGAAGTATGAACTGGTCTTCACATGACTAATTTGTTTTACATTTGTTGATCTGTAATTTTTTGCTCTCTAATGTTTTTTTTCTCTTTCAGCTTGAAACACATGTTTGATGCAAATCAATGGACAAACGAGCTCATTTTCAAATTTCTCTGCACACTACGCAACAAATCACGTAGAAAAAGAAGCTAAAACTCACCAGCTCAGGTTTCAAATGTCAGAAAAGTCACAAGAAACAACAAATCTGTCAAAGATGTCAGATTTAGCACTTATCATGAAAAAAAAATTGCATTATAACTATATTATATATTTTTAAAAGCCTTATAGTGATGGGTCATAACTCATTATTCCACCACTTGGCCTCAAAAACTGAAATCACTTCTCAATTTACATCCGATAACACAAGTGAAGTCAATCAATTTAAGTTTTCTTTGTCTAATTCAAACAAAACTTGAGTAGAACAAGAAGGTTTTTCTATCACCATACACAAGCTTGGGATTTGGCAGTTTTTAATAAACATTGGTGTAACAATGTCAAAAATACATTATCATCCCATTTACCCTCATAATAGTGAGACACTGATGTGCAGATTCGTTTGTCTGATCACATGACTTTGGTTGATTTGATGTAATGTTCCTTCAAATGGTCACTTATTATTATTATTATTATTTCTTTTTAAACTCATTGTGTTTTGTTTTTATCTTCCAGGCTTCATGTCAGGCAGTAAAATCCTACATCGATGAGACTTTAGGTCCATATCTGGTCAATGTGACGTCAGCTGCTGTCCTCTGCAGCCAGACCCTGTGCTCCTCTCAGGGACGGTGCCAGAGGAAGGACCTACAGTCCAGGTCCTACCTCCACCTCGACCCCGCTGAGTGGAAGGTGGTGTCAGAGGAGAAAGCAGGAGGAAGGAGAAACTATAAGGTTATTGCACAGACAGGCACGCATAAGGTTCGGCTCATAAAGTCTGTGTTTCAGTGCAGGTGTTATCCTGGGTGGGGCGGTGAGGACTGCTCCAAGTCGACTGAGAAATATTAAAATATATACTGTGTATAACAGCTAAGTTTTTCATCCATGAAGTCATTTTATAGTTTTCTTGAGCTTTGATGTTAAATGCCCATGTTTTTATATGAAAATATTAAATCGTTTTCCATCTATAAGAGTCTAACATTATCTTGTACGGTAGTCATCTGCAAATGAGAATTTAAGCTCTTTTTTTAATTTGTTGTTGTTGTTGTGCTGACATGAAACGAAATAAAAATAAACAAATCAGAAGAGTAAATATACTAAATAAAGGTTGAATGAATATTGTTTAACGTAGATCTCCAGAGAAGCTCTCCTGTTTAATTAAACTGCTCATTGAGTTGGGAAACCACATGACATGTGAACATTTGTCATAACAATAAAATAAAGCCACAGTTTTAACCACATTGTGTGTCAAATTTGCAGAAGTTAAAAAAGAGGAACATTGTGGAGTTTCCCTTCATTCTGAGAGACATCACGTCTGCTGTTTTCACACTTTAACCTGAGTTTAAGACATCTTACAAAACAGCGATGACCTCTAAACCAACATGCTACAACTAGGGAACAGTGATGTGAAACCTAGAAAACCTGTTTTCTAAGAAATAATAGTAAAAATAACTAGAGAAATTTGTATTTCCTGGAAAGATGCAGTGTGAATGCATATTGCAGAAGAACTTGCTGAAAAACAGCTGAAATTGGCTAAAAAAGCTGTAATCTAGCTGAAATGGAAAAACAAGCCTATAGAAGAAAGCAGAAAGAACACATATTTGCTGAATGTGGTTTAAATAAGCAGAAATTAGCACAAAAATTAGTAAATTAGCTAAAAACAGCTGAAATTGGCAAATACCGGTAGCTGAAAAGGCAGAAAAATGCTTAAACTTCCAGAAGGAAGTGGGAAGAGCTGAAATGAGCTAAATAAATGTGTAATTTGCTGTAAAAGCTAAAATTTGCATAAAATGTCTAAATAGTATCTGAAACTAGCAGAAATAAGCTGAACGGAGCATATAGTACGCTGAAATTAGCAGAAATAAGTTAATTAGGCTGAAAGTATCCGAAATTACCCCAGAGAACTAGAATTAGCTGGAATTGGCTAAAAAGAACATGTAGCTGAAAAGGTAGAAAACGCTTAAATAAATCAGATCACATTTGCCCAATTAGGCTGAAAGAAGCTAAAATTAGCACAAAAAATGGTAAATTATCTGAAAAAAACATGTAATTGATAAAAAAACTGCAGAAAATGGCTAAAAAGCAGAAAGAAATAAGATTAAAAAGTTTAAATGAGTGCAAAAACTGTGGAATTAGCCAAATAAGTGGAAATTAGCATAAAAATAGCTAAATGGTATAGCTGAAAAAGGATACATAACTAAAATTTGCATATCAAAAAAGGCGTTCAATACAGGATCAACTGGACTTTATTTGTTGCAAAAAACGTTTCGACTTCTGTCCAGAAGTCTTTTTCAATTCAGAATTGAAAAAGACTTCTGGACAGAAGTCGAAACGTTTTTTGCAACAAATAAAGTCCAGTTGATCCTGTATTGAACGCCTTTTTTGATTTCATCATGTCCTGGACGACTGAGAATCTTCACCAGCATAAAATTTGCATAAATAAACTGAAAGGAGCATAAGAAGCTGAAACTGACAGAAATTAAGTTAGAAGAAGCACAAAAATGTTAGTTAACAGAAAGAATCTAATTCTAAAAGGATCACAAAACAGCTGAAAGTAGCTGGAAGTAAAAGTTTAAATTTGCACAAGTAACCTGGAAGAAGCTGAACCAGAACAAAATTTGAAAGGAGCAGTAAAAGGCTGTAAGCCAATATAAAGATCTGAAGGATGTAAAATGAGCTCAATTCATTTTCTATGAGGAAAAAGTGGCAGAAAAGGCTAAAGATAAAAAAAACCTAAAGATGCAGCAATACCAAAAGTCATAGCGCCCTTCTGCTGAACAGTCTGAACGTTTTGATGATTTGTTGAAATGGCACAAAAGTTGTGGGACGAGTTAGATGCTGAAAAACGTACAGAAGAAAAATGGATCACAATACTGTAGTGTGAATGCTTCATAAACATTCACACAATAACCTTTATCTACTTTGTAACAGTAGCTAGGCTCAAAAGCATTATGTGCTGACAGGTTTCCTTTTGGAAATGAACTCTGAGGTCAGTTTGTTTCATCCTGCAAGCAACTCTCAAGTCAAGCAAATTTACTTGATTTGAACTTGTTGTTTTATTTTTGGCCAGCAGGTGGTGGTGTGGGACAGATAACGAGGAGTCAGACATCAAGGTCACGGCTCTGAGAGATGGTAGCTGAACTAAATGTTCATCAAAGAAACAGGTTGGACTCAGGTTGTCAGATTCTGAATGTGAATGACTTTCTGCAGCAGCTGAGCACCCATATTGAATTAAAACAGAACTATAAAGATCATAAAGTGACCAGGATTGATTTAGGAGTGGTCTGCACAGTGCTGTCTTGTCTGATAGCCTGCACTGCAGCTAACCAGAGTCACTGATTATTTCCCTGCTGTGGCCTTGGAGGTGAAGGGGACTGGAAGAACAAACTCCCACAAGCCCCTGCTGCCCGCTGCACCGCAAATTTGTCTTGTGATAAATAAAAAATGTCTGTATTATGAGGTAATTGCTCAACTTGTTTATCAAATCCCAGAGCAAATGTTTTCCTGTAGATGATTGATAAAAGCAAGAAAAGCACAAAATTGCTGTCACTCTTAAACATTCAACAGTGTTTGTCAGTTTCTTTATTATCATTGCAATTTTCTTCATCCTGAAAACCTAAAATTTGCTTCCTGTGTCCAAATGCAGAAAAGATTATAACCCAATGAGGCAATCATGATTTTGAAAAAAGCTTGTTTTGTTTAAATTAGTTTGTTTACAGTCGAAAAGATATGGCCACCGTACAATGCAACATACAGATTTTACAACTGCAATAGTGTTCATAACAACAAGAAAAGGCCCGTTTCTTAAAGGGGACCAAATATAGGTATTAAAATTTTTTATGGTATGTCTGTGGGCTATCCAGACCATGTTCAATTTACAGTAATACACAAAATAATTCTTAGATAATAAAATATCCCCTTTCTAGTTCTGCCAGATCTCACTTCCGTTCAGAACGACCGGTTTATGATAATGAGCTCTGAAAGCCACGCCCTTCAAAAATCTGTTTACATTAACTCCATTCTCCAAAGGGTTTACGTTAGCATTTCATGCACTTTAGAAATGGCTAGTGCTAGCTTAAGATAACTTACCGAAAGCCGTCTGCGTGCGCCGCCATTAGCTGCACCTGTTAGCATTAGCCCACCCGAATCCGAGGCTAATGTTAGCTCGTTCCTCATCCGGCACACCGCCCGCTTAGCTCCGCTCGTTGCATGCGGCGCTTTGGGAGCGATCGCTGAGCGATCCGCGGCTGCTGCTCCAGTCCAGACACATACACAAAGTTCACAGAGTGTTTCCAGATAATTTATCCGTATGAGGCAACCTCTGATCGGACGCACGGTCCTCAAAAGCCAGCAGCTCCCAGCTGGAGATGGTCTCCTCGCTGGCATGTCCAATCCCCGCCCGCTTAGCTCCGCTCGTTGCATGGTCAGGCTGCGGCCATCCGCTCATTTTATGTCTGCCGGCTGCTCGTTGGGAGCAATCGCTAATACGCTAAAAATTGAAATAAAACGTAAAAATAACAATTATACTTTATTTATAAAGCCATTTAAAACAACCACAGCTGCAACAAAGTGCTGTACACATGAAATTAAGAACATTTAAACAAAAGATGAGATGAACTCAGGAAAAACAAGTGGGTTGAGCCTAACCAGGGGTTGCTAGGTGAGGGGCTGGACTCAGGTTGGGGTGGGTTGTCCTGGCGCTTGTGACATCACAAGCGCAAGGATTTGAAAAACGAGACATTGATATCACTGAAAAATAAATATACTTAGAGTAAATATACCACTGGGTGCATTTTTTGGGCCCTAGGACTGTTTTTTTAAGAAGTACATAACCAAAGTTGAGTAAAAAACCCATTAAAAAGTGAATTTTGAATATTTGGTCCCCTTTAAAGGAATGCCAAATGAGCACTGCTTTGCTTGCCAAAGTTTGAACCAAAGACTTTATGTGATCTGTTAGCACTTAGAGTACCGTATTTTTCGGCCTATAAGTCGCAGGTTTAAAAAAAAAAAAAAAACTAATTTTCATGTCCTGCAACTTATGGGGCGAAGCGACATATTTAGGGATTTTTTCCCATATTTTTTTAGACAATTTTTTGGCTCAGATATGACCGTTTTTCATTTTGGCAAAAAAATGGTGCAGTACCACTTTTGTCCGCTAGGGTACACGACCGTTCCCACCTCATGTGTCCGACCGAAGACGCCTCTGGTCGGACTCACTCTGTCGCAGCCCGGCCTCCTGCTCTGGAGCTCTGACACTTCCAGAGAGTCCACCGACCGTTTCCACCTCATGTGTCCGACAGCAGCCTCCTCTGGTCGGACACACTCTGTCGCAGCCCGGCCTCCTGCTCTGGAGGTATGAACTACTAAACCACAGGGCAGATTTTGTTGAAACATACAGAAAGTAATTACTGGGTGGACATTTACAAACTGTTAGCTGTAGGAGATGTTTAGAGCTCAAATTTGATGTTTTAGGACCGTAAATGTGTAGCGGTTAGCTTGTAGCTCCGTGTTTTTCCGGGTACATAAATAGCTCAAGAACCACACGGCAGATTTTCATTAAACTTACAGAAAGTAATTACTGGGTGGACATTTACAAACTGTTAGCTGTAGGAGATTTTTGAGCTAAAATTCGATTTATTTATAATTTATTTTCGCAGCGCGCGCAACCGTTTGGAAGACGTCAAAGTGAAACAATTTTAATCCAGCAGATTTGACCATTACGTGAATTTATTAAGGAACGGTTAAGCTCAGGAACACTTTTGCTATAATGTCGCTCAGGAAGGAACTCTGCACAACATTCAGGTGGTCCTGATGCATCCATAGCACCTCCTTTTCAACTCATTTGTGGTTTGGGGCTGTAGTTGAGGTATTATTTGAGCATTTGAGATGTTAATCAGTTGCGCCCAGTTGTAAAAAATAAATAAAATACACCTTGTTGTCATGAATACGCATCATAACATAATGTTCAAAAGTAAAAGGTTTTCAGTACAAATCCTTCCAGCTGCACAGCATCTGATATCAAAGGAAGTAATCATCCAAAAAACGGATTTACCTGCAGGAAAAGAGAAATTGAAGTTTTCAAAAGCAATATCACCGAATGGATGTAACAGCTACTCCAACACTGCACCTTGAATGACTTCTTTGCTCGGTTTGAGGCATGTAACAGCACACCTGCACAAAAACTCACCCCCTCTCCCGATGACCAGGTGCTGGCGCTGTCCTCAGACAGCGTGAGGCGATCATTCATCAAGATCAACGCCCGAAAAGCTTCTGGTCCTGACAACATACCTGGTCGTGTGCTGAAGGACTGTGCAGGAGAACTCGCAGCGGTCTTCACGGACATCTTTAACATCTCACTGAGTCAGGCCATCGTCCCCACCTGTTTCAAAGCCACCACCATCATCCCTGTCCCAAAGAAGGCAACGCCCTCCTGCCTCAATGACTATCGTCCAGTAGCACTCACCCCCATCCTGATGAAGTGCTTCGAACGGCTAGTCATGAAAAGCATCACATCTGTCCTCCCTGCCTCCCTGGATCCCTTCCAATTTGCATATCGGCCTAATCGCTCAACCGACGATGCCATCTCCTCTGCCCTCCACACAGCTCTCACACATCTGGACACGAAAGACTCTTATGTTAGAATGCTGTTCATTGACTTCAGCTCGGCATTCAACACCATCATCCCCCAACAGCTCATCCTTAAACTGGACAGTCTGGGGCTGAACACCTCAATGTGTAACTGGCTGCTAGACTTCCTGACCGGGAGACCACAGGCAGTACGGGTCGGGAATAACACATCCAGCACCATCACATTGAATACAGGAGCCCCACAAGGATGTGTGCTGAGCCCCCTTCTATTCACCCTGCTAACACACGACTGCACACCATCATACAGCTCCAACCACTTCATCAAGTTTGCGGACGACACAACAGTGGTGGGTCTCATCAGCAACAACGATGAGACGGACTACAGGAACGAGGTGAGCCGCCTGGCCTTGTGGTGCGGACACAACAATCTCACTCTCAACGTGGAGAAGACAAAGGAGATTGTTGTGGACTTCAGGAAGAGGGATGCCCAACATGCCCCTCTGACCATCAACAGCACCACAGTGGAGAGAGTGGACAGCACCAAGTTCCTGGGAGTGCACGTCTCAGAGGACCTGTCCTGGAGCAGGAACACTGCATCACTGGCCAAGAAGGCTCACCAGCGCCTCTACTTTCTCCGCAAGCTGAAAAGGGCTGGAGCTTCAACCCCCATCATGTGCACCTTCTACAGAGGTGCCATAGAAAGTGTCCTGACCAGCTGCATCACTGTGTGGTTTGGTGCATGTACTGCATCCTGCCGCAAGAGCCTCCAGCGCATCGTGAGAGCAGCTGAGAAGATTGTCGGCACCTCCTTCCCCTCACTACAGGACTTACACAGCAACCGCCTCACTCGGAAAGCCCTCTGCATGGCAGGTGATCCCACACACCCACTACACAGCTGCTTCAGCCTGTTGCCTTCAGGGAGGAGACTGAGGAGTCTCCAGGCTCGAACCAGCAGACTAAATGACAGCTCTGTTCATCAGGCAGTCAGGATGCTAAACTCTCTGCCTGCTCTGCCCTCCCTCCCACTTGTACTGCCTTAATCACAAAAAACTTTCACACACCACCACACAACACAAAGATTTTAACACTGGACTCTGTGTCATCAAAACGGGTTATTCACTCAACTCACGGTCATGTGCTCATTCAGTTTGCACTACTTCTTATATTTGCACTAATGTTTGTATTACATTACTGCCTATAGTCATACTACTGTTTACATTCACTGTTTACATTTATTACTACTGTTTTCATTCAATACTACTGTTTACATTTATTACTACTGTTTACATTTACACTACTTTTTATATCTACACTACTGCTGATATATATATTTTTACTAGCCTTATTGCATATGCCACTTTACCTCTATACCAATATCAACTACCTCATACATATACTGTGTACATAAACTTCATATGCTGCTTTGTCACTCTATTACAAATGTCAATGCCAGAACTTTCATTTTATTTTATAGATATACTTTTTACACTTTTATACTACTATGCAAAAAACTCAGGACAGTATTACACTTTTGTTATTTCATTTTATGCTTATGTTTATTAAATGTTTAGTGTTTTAGTGTTGGTGTAACTTTTCATACTTTCATACTACTACTATGCAAAAACTCAGGACAGTATTACACTTTTATTATTTCATTTTATGCTTATGTTTATTAAATGTTTTAGTGTTTTAGTGTTTAAATGTTTACTGTTGCACCGAGGGACAGAGAGAAATGCAATTTCAATCCTGTGTATGTCCTGTACATATTGCAGTTTTGACAATAAAGTTGACTTTGACTTTGACTTTGAGCAACGCAATTCTAGAACACATGAACACTAATTCTAGAACACATGAACACTAATTCTAGAACACATGAACACTAATTCTAGAACACATGAACACTAATTCTAGAACACATGAACACTAATTCTAGAACACATGAACACTAATTCTAGAACACATGAACACTAATTCTAGAACACATGAACACTAATTCTAGAACACATGAACACTAATTCTAGAACACATGAACACTAATTCTAGAACACATGAACACTAATTCTAGAACACATGAACACTAATTCTAGAACACATGAACACTAATTCTAGAACACATGAACACTAATTCTAGAACACATGGACACTAATTCTAGAACAAATGAACACTAATTCTAGAACACATGAACACTAATTCTAGAAGATACAAGATACAAGAGATACAAGAGCTTTTATACATTGCACCAGTTTTCACCAATACAACGTGATTATGTGTACACAGTCATCCAGGAGAGGGGTTGAGTATGTAAAGCTGCTGCTTATTCAAAACACATGACATGTTCTTCAGCGCGGCCTCTCTCATCCGTCTCGGGATGAAGGTCAAAGGTGTGAAAAAAAGGGAAGGAACCATGGGGGTTACAGCATTGGTATTAAAAAAAATGTATCACATTTTGTCTGCAAGACACCGCATGACACAGTAAAAACCATACCATAAGCACATAAGCACATAAGGACAGTTACATGTTGCATGTTGAGACTGAGGCAGGGAGGATCTGTCCATGATACATTCCGGATGCCTCCGATAACGCTCATAGAAAAGTTCTCCGGGGGGGGTAGCAGACAAGACAAGACAGCAGCTATTTTGTCCACAGTAAGCACATCTCAGGAGAAATTAGATATCCAGCCTTTCCCAAGGCTGTTTCCAAGGGAGTCAGATAAGAATTGACAAATATTTTCACATCAGGCACACATTGTAATTTCTGTGGCCTTCAGTCTGTAAGGGCGATTCTGTTCCAAAGTGATCCAATTCGGGACTTTTTCCACTGATCCAAGCTCTGACCTCAGATGTTGACCACAGCGTCCAGAGTCCCAATCCGAGGGTGATCTGTTCACCCTCTGGATAAGCTCGCAAACAGCTGATTTCTGATGTTGACCACAGCGTCCAGAGTCCCAATCCGTGGGTGATCTGTTCACCCTCTGGATAAGCTCACAAACAGCTGATTTCTCGAGGTCACGGCGCAGACCAGACGTCGGGTGCTCCAGGCATTAAGTCCTGCTGAAGTCTCCCTCTTTTGCGATAGACCAGTGCTCCACAAACGCCAAAAAGCAAAGCGCTGCCATCATAATCCAATATAATCCAAGATTCTTCACCTCCACAGAGCACTCCCAGGAATCCACGGAATCCATGGCGGAATCCATGGCGTATCCTCCGTCACTCTGTGAGGGTGGAAAGGCTCCCCTTGTGCCGTTCCTTCTGTAGAGATCTTGTTTGTAGAATCGAATGCCCAAACCTCCAATCCATCTTAATTTGCGTTCGAGGTGCTTAGCTGAGGAGCTGCCAGCAGCAGGGGGGGGAAGGACAGGAGAGGGAAGGGTTGCGACTGCCTCCGTCGAGAGCAAGGTTGAAACT
>JBBPBX010100165.1:0-12408 GCA_038048925.1 Garcialebias charrua | reverse complement strand
CCCTTCTTCTTACAACACTCAACAGATGTCTGGGGACAGAGGAGACCAGTTTCTCAAGTTTAGAAATAGGAATGCTCTCCCATTCATGTCTAATACAGGCCTCTAACTGTTCAATCGTCTTGGGCCTTCTTTGTCGCACCTTCCTCTTTATGATGCACCAAATGTTCTCTATAGGTGAAAGATCTGGACTGCAGGCTGGACATTTCAGTACCGGATCCTTCTCCTACGTAGCCATGATGTTGTGATTGCTGCAGAATGTGGTCTGGCATTATCTTGTTGAAAAATGCAGGGTCTTCCCTGAAAGAGATGACGTCTAGATGGAGCATATGTTGTTCTAGAACCTGAACATAGTTCTCTGCATTAATGGTGCCTTTCCAGACATGCAAGCTGCCCATGCCACAAGCGCTCATGCAACCCCATACCATCAGTGATGCAGGCTTCTGAACGGAGCGTTGATAACAACTTGGGCTATCCTTGTCCTCTCTGGTCTGGATGACATGGCGTCCCAGTGTTCCATAAAGAACTTCAAATCGTGACTCATCTGACCACAGAACAGTCTTCCATTTTGCCACACTCCATTTTAAATGACCCCTGGCCCAGTGCAAACGTCTGAGCTTGTGGAGCTTGCTTAGAAATGGCTTCCTCTTTGCACTGTAGAGTTTCAGCTGGCAACGGCGGATGGCACGGTGGATTGTGTTCACTGACAATGCTTTCTGGAAGTATTCCTGAGCCCATTCTGTTATTTCCTTGACAGTGGCATTCCTGTTTGAGGTGCAGTGACGTTTAAGGGCCCGGAGATCACGAGCATCCAGTAGAGTTTTACGGCGTTGACCCTTAAGGCCCCCTCAGAGCTCTGCGTTCAGCCATACGCCGCACTACGCCGTACGTACGCCGTACGTACGCAGAGGCACAAGCGTACCATGTACGCGCCAAGCTCAAATTTTACGACCGCGTACGCAAACGCGTTGTCTCACAATAAACTGCCCAGCGCCGGACTGTATTAAATTCCTCTTTTTCATCCCTGATCTGGCCTTTTCTTTTGTTTTTTTGCCAAAAGTCAAGTGATCGAGTGATGATTGAATGAATGAATGATCACTTCCTCCTCCGCTCAGTGGTCCGCTCAGTGGTTCGCGAGCTGAATTAAACTCGTGTCCAACGTGGCTGCGCGCAGATTACTGGTGGGCTGTGGACTACAGGACCAGCGCTCCCTGTTTTTTTTTATTTTTTAGAACTTTTTAATAAGATATAAACACAGAAAACCGTTGCGCTGAAGCTGCCGGCTCCTTTTTTTTTTTCTCCCCCCGACCTGTAGGCGTGTCAGCAAATGACCAATCAGCGAATGCTCTGCGCAGTAGCTGCAGCAAGAATGAACGCGAGAACGAATGCAGAGCTGTGCGGGCGAACGCGCGGCGCACAGTACGCGCGCGTAGTACGGCGTACGGACGAACGCAGAGCTCTGGGGGGGCCTTTACGCACAGCGATTGTTCCAGATTCTCTGAATCTTTTGATGTTATGCACGGTTGAAGATGATAACTTACAATTCTTTGCTATTTTACGCTGGGTAACACCATTCTGGTATTGCTGCACTATCTTTCTGCGCAACATTGGTGGAATTGGTGATCCTCTTACCATCTTGGCTTCTGAGAGACACTGACACTCTGAGAAGCTCTTTTTATATACAATCATGTTGTCAGTTGACCTAATTAGTGTTAATTGGTCCTACAGCTGTTCGTTATATGCTCAATTTCCTTTTTCCAGCCACTTATTATCTGTCCCAACTTTTGGGGGGATTTGTTGACACTGTGAAATTTTAAATCAATATAGTTTTCCTTTAAAATTTTACATTGACTCAGATTAAACTTTTGATCTGTCATCTATGTTCTATTATTAAAGTTTTGTTAGATTCACAGAGTATGTTGAAGGGCCGAGTGGCACTGCAGTGGAAGAAATGTCTTTCTGCTAAAAGAATGAGTCATCAAGTGATGGCATGAGTCAGTTATCAGAAGTGTTTTTGTTTAAACTCAGCGTGACATGAATACCTGCATTTCACTCCAGTCTGTCAGGAGAAAAACAACGGCATGTTTTCTCTCTCTGGCACCTCCCCGAAAGCTAAAGCTCTCCAGCGCTGCTCGTGCACAGGCATTTGTTTGAGTTTATTTGCTCTTTAAAAAGAGGCATCACAAGTCACACAAAATGACAGTCAGGAAGCAGTCTTTGGGATAATCGGGCTGAGCTGGTGTTTTAGTGGGCCACCCTGCTCTAAAATGGGTTTATATTTATAAAAACAATAACAAAATGCAGGGCGACGTAGGCGTAGGACACAATGGGAAACGATACATTCTCATGCCCAAAACGAAACACACTAAAATCCTCTTGGCTCAGCATTGTTCCGCTCCAGTCCTAAGAAGCTGTGAAATTGGCTCAAATCAAAGATGAATTGTCTTGGAGTTTCCCCACAAAGCCTCAAAGTAAACACTGGCAGAGAAAAGTTCATGTTTGTTGCATTTGAAAACGGTTATTTTAACAATCCAGGCACTCTGGGACCAATGCTTGACCCAACTCATTCTCTGGAGTTGTGCATTTTTTATTTTTATTCTCCCATATTGTTCTCACACACTGCTTCTATTTGCCTTTATTGACAAATGGTGATTAAGATGAGAGATTGCATCTTAGCAACTGCAGTCAACAGAACCATTATCTGCAGAATACAGAGTGATTTAGGTTTGAGGCCTCAAGTTTAATATTGGAAAACCCTGTGTTATCATTGGCTCCGGGCACCAGAAAAATATGTAGGATCTGATTGAAGCAGGATGAAAATAAATTGCGTCTCACACGCATACAAGCTTGAAATCTGCTCACAATAAAGCGTGTGGCACTGAGGAGGTTTTTTTCCAACACGTCAACGTGATTTCAGTCAGCAGATTCAACCGTCTTAGGAGCCAATTAAAGATGTTTGCGGCTTTGTTTTTAGATCACTCCAAATCTTGCAGTTTCATCAGAGTTTCCCATGCGCTTGCTCAGCATTAATAGCAGATGTCAGTAGCTGCGAGCGCAGAGGGGCTGACGATGTGACCGCGGGCCGATGTAGTTTGTTACAACTTCCTCTGTGTAATCACTCCAGCTTACATGTCATTATTTTAAGGCTCTGGCCTCAACACTCAGCGTCTGTTTACAAAGTGAAGTGCACAGTAGTTCAATTATATTGTTGCGGAGTAAAATTATTTAAATAAACCTTTTGGTTCTCCTAAATTTTTGGTTGATGAGTATTTTTACAGTAACCCTGACAACATCTCTGCACAAGTCATTAGTAGTCAGGGCGCAAACTGATTTGTTTTTGTGTTTCAAAATATATTCAAAAACTTATTTGAATTAGCACAATCTATTAATTTTACTGGGTTGATGCACTGAAATAAAAACCAACAAGACAGAAACCTGAAAGTTATGCACCATTACTCATGTTCCCTGAAGGAAGGGAACGAGGTGCAAAACAATTGCTATGGGAATTGTGCCACCGCACGGTTCACCTGAAGTAATACACTCACGCCTTTACGGCAGGTGAGCGTCAGCGTCACCACAGAGGCCCCGCCCTCTTGGTATAAAGACGCGTGAGCCCATCTATCTTTCTCCAAGTGCACTTCACCGAGCTTGGGCATTGAAAAGGGCAAACTGTGTTGCACCTCCCTGATGCATGCTCAATAATCCAAGTAGAAAAATCCAAAAAAGCTAAGTCTGGTCCTCTGGACATTCAAAAAACAAAACAAAACAAAGCAAAAAAAAATTTGTAGAAACGTTTCGTCTTTCGTCCGAAAGACTTCCTCAGTCNTCAGTCTTGAGAGGGTGCTATTTATAAGACTGAGCTGAATACAGCAGCTCAGACTAAAGGGCGAGGCATAGCTCCGCGCTAGCGCGAGCGCGAGGCCACGCGGCGCCACGCTGTGCGAGCTCCGCTTGCACAAGCCTTTGAACGCTCGCGCGAACGCGCCAAGCTCAAATTTTACGACCGCTCACGCGCGCGCGGTGTCTCACAATAAACTGCCCTGGTGGCGGACTGTTTTGTTTGACACACAAATGAATTAAATTCCTCTTCTTTATCGCTGATCGGGCCTTTTCTTTTGTTTTTTTGCCTAAAGTCAAGTAATCGCTTGAAGCGGTCACCATTCACTTCCTCCTCCGATGAGGAGGAATGAATGAACTTGTCACGAGTGAACTAAACTCATGTCCAACGTGGATGCGCAGGTTCTAAACATTTCCTGGTGTGCTTGTCTGCTGTGTGGGTTGAAGGACCAGCGCTCCCTGTTTTAATTTTAATTTTTAGGACTTTTTTATTAACATATAAACACAGAACAAAGCTGCACAGCCCTCTGCCTTTTCTTCAGACCCGACATTCTTCTCAGACCCGACCTGTCAATCAAATCAGTAGGCTGTCAGCAAATGACCAATCAGCGACCTCAATTTGTCCCGTAGCTAAACGCTCCGCCCTGCTTCTGCTCAAATGACATCAAGTATTTGGAGCAAAAACGTTGGAGCCACACGCTGCTTCACGCTGAGCTCTGCTGTGAACCCCCCACGCTCAGCACACGCGCGTGGCGCGGGGCTCGGTCCAGCGCGGAGCTTTGCGCTGGCCTTTAGGAAGTCTTTCGGACGAAAGACAAAACGTTTCTACAATTTTTTTTTTTTTGCTTTGTTTTGTTTTGTTCTTTGAATGTCCAGAGGACCAAACTTAGCTTTTTTAGATGTGTTGCACCTCGTTCCCTTCCTTCAGGGAACATGAGTTATGGTACATAACTTTCAGTTCCCTTGTCAGTCAGTGCACTCGGTGCAACACAATTGCTATGGGAACGTAATTCATTCACTCCCTTTGAAAATGCTCTGGAAAATGCATGCTTGTGAGAACTTCTGCCTTTATACTTTAGGCGTTTCGGTTGTTATCTACTTTGTGTTAGAGAGGACAGCTTGAGTGACATCACATGCAGTCACATCCAAACTGTAGTGTTTTGCAAACGTGTTTGTGGAACTCCAGTTGGCAACAGCACAGATGTCTGCCACTGGTACACCCTTAAACACAGCCCATGTGGCAGCTAGGCCTCGAGTGGAATGGGCGTGTACCCCAGAGGGCACCTGTTGACCTTTGCTGCTGTACGCCCTTTTTATGGCCTCAGTCACCCAGTTTGAGAGGCGCTGCTTTGAAAGGGCTCTGCCAGCAGCAGGATTGGCAAAACATACAAACAGTTGGTTTGTTTTCCTCCAACTGACAGTTCTGTTGATGTAAACACTCAAGGCCCTGACAGGGCAGAGTGCATTCAACCTTCTCTGTTCCTCAGTGAGGACAGGATGGGGAGGAAACACAGAGAGCTCAAAGTCCAGACTTCTGGGATTTAGAGTTGGAACCTTTGGGACATATGCGGGGTTAAGACGCAAGGTGACCTTTGACCCATCAGGGGCAAACCTGGTACACATTGGGTGTACAGACAGCGTGGAGGTCACCCACACATTTAGCTGAGCAGAGAGCTAGGAGCAAAGCAGTTTTATAAGATAACAAATCTATCTTAATGTTACAGAGTGGCTCAAATGGAGGTCCACACAAAGCATCCAGGACTAACTGCAGGTCCCAGTCTGGGGCCAGGGTCCTGCTGGGGGGGAATTTTCCTTAGTATGCCCTTCATGAAACGTATCTTGACGGGGTGTGCGCCGGGAGTTTTATTTCCCCAGCCTTCGTAACACGCCGAGATGGCTGACAAAAAGACTTTAATAGTGGAAAAGGAGCTGCCTTTTTCCAGTAGGCCTTGTAGAAAAGTGAGGAGCTGGACCAGGTCACAGGAACATGAGATAATATTCCTCTCTAGACACCAGGCCTCAAAAACACGCCATTTACGAGCATAGAGTCTGAGTTGACTGGGCTCTAGCTCCCTGTATCGTGTTTATAACATTACCGGGAGGCATTAGGCCATCAGCCAGTTTCTCTCAGCAGCCAGGCTGAGAGTTGCCACAGATCTGGACGTGGGTGAAGGAGCTGCCCGTGGGCCTGAGTCAGCGGGTCCCTGTCGGGGGGCAGCTGCCATGTGTCCCTGCCAACAGTGAGAACATTTCTGGGAACCACAGTTTCTGTGGCCATCTGGGAGCTATGAGCATCAGGGAGAGAGCCCCCCTGCGTACCCATTCCAGCGTCGCCTGAATCAGAGGGATGGGGGGGGAAATGCATAATATAGCACCTCTGCTGGCCAGTTGTGAGCCAGGGCGTCTGTTCCCAGAGGAGCATCTGTTTCCTTCAGTGAGAAGTACAGGACACAGTGCGTGCTGGTTTTGAAAGCGTACAGATCGACGGATGCCCGCCCGTATCGTACCCAGACCTGGTCCACGATACGTGGGTTCAGCCTCCACTCTGATGAGAGGAGGGGTCCTCTGGAGAGGGCGTCTGCCCCGTGGTTTAGCTCTCCCGGGATGTGTGTCGCTCTCAGTGACAATATTCGAGGGTTGCACCACGAGAGCAGCTTGTGTGTCAGGCTGAGGAGGGGTCGGGACCTTGTCTCCCCTTCTCTGTTGATAAAAGACACCGTTTTCCAATTGTCTGATTTTATCAACACATGTTGCTTTTTAATCAGCCCCTTCTTGTAGAAGTGCTTCATGGACAAAAAGACAACTTTTAATTCTAGGAAGTAGATGTGGAACCTTGCCTCCTGTTGTTTCCAGAGCCCTTGGACGTTCTGGTTTCTGCAATACGCTCCCTAACCTCTCTTTGAAGCATCTGTGGTGATCACCACATGAGACGGTACTCGTCCCAGTGGGACACCTGTCGCGAACACTGAAGGATCCCTCCAGGGTTCCAGGGCTGTCACGCACTCTGGGCTGATCAGTATCTTCCCTGCCCGCCTGAGGGAGGCAGGACGCATTTGTTTGTTTAGCCATATCTGCAGAGCACGCATTTTTAATAATGCCTGAGGCATGCAAGGAATGGCTACTGCCAGAAGACCCAACAGGCGCTGGCAAAGTTTGAGAGACACTCTCTGGCCCAGCTGAAAGCGTGCCAGGCAGAGGCGGATGGATAAGATCAGTGCCTCTGAAAGTCGTGCTCTGTACAGAATGGTGTTGACCTGTACACCAAGAAATACGGTAATCTGTGATGGAGTCAAATCGCTTTTCTGCAGATTTATGACGAAGCCCAGAGCCTCCAGGTGCGCCATCACCATCTGTGAGTGCAGCTGTGCTTGTGCTCTGTTTTCGGCGAGGATCAACAGATCGTCCAGATAAGTCATAATTCAGACCCCTTGACCCCTAAGTGAGGTCAAGGTTGCATCCAGACATTTTGTAAATGTACGGGGAGCAGTTTTTAATCCGAAAGGTAAAGCCAGGAATTTGTAAGCTTTTCCTTCGAATGCAAAGCAGAGATATTTTCTGTGTCTCTTCCAAATGCTCACGTGGAAGAATGCATCTTTCAAATCCACTGTGCAGGTGTAATCTCCTGGTCTCACAGGCTGGATCATCTGTCTCAGAGTGAGCATTTTGAATTTGTAAGTTTTTATTTTCCTGTTCAACGCTCTGAGATTCAGAATCGGTCTCAAGCTCTGGTCCCGTTTGGGCACGAGGAAATATTTGCTGTAGTGACCGGTGTGTATATTGTGCATTGGAACAACATTTATCACTCCTTTTTGCAGCATTGTTGATATCTCCTCTCTTAAGACTGGTGCACGGTCTGGTTTTATGTTTGACAACAGCACCCCCGTGTACGGGGACGGCCTCTTGTGAAACTGCAGCGAGAGGCCTTGACACACTGTCGACATGACCCACGTGTTAGGGGCACACACGCTCCAGGCCTGCGCGTGCGCGCTGAGCCTGTGAGACATGTTTATTCTGGGTTGTCGGTGCATCGTGGGTGCGTGAGGAGGAACAGTTACCACCCCCCCGCTCGGCCCCGGGTGGGCTGACCTGTCCACCAGTAGTCGCCGTGAAGTCTGTCTGCTCCAGAAAGACTCCAGGCGCCCCGCTGTGGCTCATTGTCTGATCTGACACCTTGTGTTTCACGAGGGAGGAGGGGTGATTGCCCTCTCCCTTCATCGTGACTGTTTTCATAAAAATTGTGCTACATTGTTGTTGTTGTGTTTTTTTTTTTGAGTCAAGAACCAGGGCAGTTTGTGCTTTTGGGTACTTTATTTTTGTGTTTTGAAGAACAAAAATGTGTCTTATTTACACACACACAGCATCAACAGTTTGTTTTGCGCACACACAAATGTCACCGGCTTTTTGTAGCTTTTTACAAATAAAGTCTGGGTTTGAAAGTCTTGGTTCCCGTACCACATGGGAGGACGAACCCGTAAAACTGTGAAGTGGTCCCGTTTCGTCAGGCCAATGTCTGCCTTCTGTCCCGGTTTATCGAGGCAGTTCTCGGCGGAACCGCTTGGCGAGGAACTAACCTGTTCCTGGTCCAGGACTGGCCAGCCTGGGATGGCCCCGCTGCGAGTCTCTTCCGCTTCTCCCCGTCGTAAGCTGGTCTTTTTTTCGGGGGACGGCGTGTGGCTGAACGGTGTCGAGGTTGCACGGGCCTGCTCCCACTGGTGTCTCTGGAGGGTGCAAAAGTTTTTCTCGGCATACCCTCATGCAGAGCCTCGGCCTGTTTTCATCTTTGTTCCAACCTGCTCTGGATACGCTCCAGAGCCCCCCCGAAGAGTCCCGTCGGCTCGATCGGGTGGTGGAGGAACGGGAACCGCTGGCCCTCCGGCAGGTCCATCAAAGTCAGCCACAGGTGGCGCTGGGCGATGACCACTTCAGCAATGCATCTCCCCTGAGCGATGGCCAAGGTCCCCATCATTTGCAGGACGAAGTCAATCGCCTTGCGGGCTTCCTCCAGGATCTCTGTCGTAGCCTGTTTGTTTGTCGTTACCTGGAGCTCATGTAGCTTCTCTGCCAAGTAGGGTTGCATCATGGCCGAAGCATTCATGGTGCGGACCGCGAGGCCCTGAGCTCTGTAACACTTTTTGAGCTGGGAGGCCGAGGTGCGGCAGGCCTTGCTGGGCAAAGTTGGCTCTGCGCCCGACGTCCTCGGGGCCAGGTGATCTGCCAGCGTATCCTCCATCTGCGGGACGTTGGTGATTCCTGCTGCCTCCATTCCGGTGACGTCGAGGAACTGGGAGAGTGGCAGCAGCATGGGAGCCCTGGGTTCAGCCCAGGTGCAAGTTAGCTTCGTCACGAAATCCAAAAGAATCGGCATCCTGTACCTTGTAGCCGACTGCAGTTTGGCAAAGAAATAATTCCCGCCAATCTCGTTACCTGTTGGTGAGGTAGGGGTTCTGGCCAGCTGATCCGTAGCGTGTCCGCCGTTCTACGACACAAGTCGAACAGAGCGGGGATTGAGACATCTGTCTCTGGCTGAGCTGTTGTCGGTTTCTGGGAGAAATCTTCTTCTTCTCCCTCATCCTCGTTCTCCGCTTTGTCGTCTGAAATCTCACCCGAGGCTGTTAGCGAGAGCTTGTCTGCTCGTAACAGGCTTCTCATGTCAAACTCGACGGTGGAGTCCCCGACAGGGGCCACCATGTCCATACTGTCCCCCAGTCAGCTTGTCCGCTGTCCTCTAGGTCCATGGCCTTGAGCTCCGGCGTGGGAGTGAGTGCCTCTGTGAGGTCTGGGTCCCGTGCCGCCGCGGAGCCACCCATGGCCTTGACCACGATGTCCACTCGACGCTTCCTCACAGCTTCGAGCATCTGGCTGCAGTGAGGGCAGGACTCGGGGGATTCCAGCTCTGTCTTAGCGTGCAACATCCCCAGGCAGACGGGACAGGCCTCGTGGTTGTCCGTTGCCGAAAGGGAGTAGCCACAGCCGTTGGGGCAGGCCCGGGAGCTGGGGCTCGCTGGCTTGCTGGTCTTCTTAGAATTTTGGGGTTTTCGCTTTCCCTTCTCTGGAGCCATGGCTGAGAAGAGTCGAGCTCGTTAGCAGTGCTAAGGAGATGTCTTCTTCGTCGCATCGCTTTCGCTGGCTAGCCCGCTAACTCGTTAGAAGAGTAGCGGTGTGACGCAGTTAGCGCCTTCGAGCGAAGCAGCTGCGAAGAGAGAAGAAAAAACCTCGAGGTTAAATAAAAGACGTTGGACCAGCTTTCGCTAGCCCAGCAACACGCAGGAAATTTCTCTATACGCTCAGTGTAGGGAGCGAGCTCACCTCCGGTCGAGCGATGTAGCTACAGAGAGTCCCACGAAGTTCAGGTGTAAGCGAGGTGAAGGGCAAAAGAGAAAGATAGATGGGCGCATGCGTCTTTATACCAAGAGGGCGGGGCCTCTGTAGTGACGCTGACGCCCACCTGCCGTAAAGGCGTGAGTGTATTACTTCAGGTGAACCGTGCGGTGGCGCAATTCCCATAGCAATTGTGTTGCACCGAGTGCACTGACTGACAAGGGAACTAAACAACCCTAAAAAATTCTGGAAAACCATCAAATCTCTCTCAGGCATCCCCCAATCATCTGACCTCCCATCACAACTTCTCATTGACCCTGTTCCTGTGTTAAATAAGCATGAGATCCTGAACTGTTTCAACAAACATTTTGTTGCTTCTAGTTCATTATTTGACATAGTTATTAATGGAAAATCAGCCACTTCATCTAATAACCAAACTTCTACAAATCAAATCCATCCTACAAGTCGATCCTTAATTAATCACACCTTCTCTTTTTCTCCGTTCTCAGTCAGTGAGGTAAATAAACTGTTAAAAGGTCTTGATCCTAAAAAATCTGCAGGTCCAGATGAACTTCCACCTTATTTCTTAAGGCTGGCTGCTCATATCATCACAGTCCCTGTGACTCACATCTTTAACCTGTCCATAAGCCAAAACTCCATTCCGGATGCTTGGAAAACAGCCTTTGTTCTTCCTTTGCTGAAGGGAGGTGACCCCACCTCACTGAACAACTATCGACCGATCTCTAAACTCTGCATTTTAGCCAAGGTTCTAGAAAAACTGATAAACTCTCAAATCAAAAATTATCTGGACTCATTTAACATCTTACCTCTCTCTCCACCAATCTGGTTTCAGAAAAAAACACAGCACAACGACTGATTCACTGAAAGTTCTTAATGACGTTGTTGAAGCATTGGAAGCTAAGGATTATTGTGCTGGACTTTTCTTAGACCTGTCTAAAGCTTTTGACACAGTGGATTATAGCATCTTGTGTCATAAGCTCTCAGAAATCGGTTTCTCAGATCACACCATTGGTTGGTTATCTAACTATCTTTCCGATCCGAGGCAATGTGTTCAACATAATGGTACTTCTTCCAGTTTTTTAACTGTTAAAAACTGGTGTACCACAAGGCTCAGTCTTAGGACCAACCCTCTTTACAATCTACATAGGTAATGTAGGTCAGAGCATCCCTGATGCATCCTTACATTTCTATGCTGATGACACAGTTGTTTATTGTCGAGCTAAAACAGTTGCTAAGGCTTTCCAGCTTTTGCAATCCGCTTTTGACATCATCCAGTCAGATTTGTTCCGTCTCAAACTTGTCCTAAATGCTGATAAAACCAAAGGGATGCTTTTTTCAAACAGGAAGTCGGTCCCAGCAGTTCTTCCTCTGATTTTATCCTCAAATGGTGTCCCTATTGAGTTTGTTGATTCCTATAAATATTTGGGTATCCTGGTCGATTCACATCTCTCTTTTAAACTCCACGTGGAAAACCTAGTAAAGAAACTGAAAGTTAAACTGGGTTTCTTTTTCAGAAACAGATCATGTCTAACACTGAATGCTAGGAAACGCCTTGTATCTGTGACTTTCCTTCCCTCCATTGATTACGGTGACATTATCTACATGAATGCTCCTACAAGCACCCTGCAGATGTTGGATGTTGTCTATCATGGTGCACTAAGATTCATAACTGGCTGTGATTATCGTACCCACCACTGCACCCTGTATTCACTGGTTAACTGGACATCATTAACCTCACGCAGACTCTTCCACTGGTACATTTTCATCTTTAAATCACTTCTTGGTCTGCTGCCTTCATACATCTCCTCCTACATGTCTTGTGTGAGTGCAGCTACAGCGTGCGCTCTCAGGACATGATTACCTGCAGTGTTCCGTCAGTGAGGACTGAACTTGGAAAAAGGGCCTTCTCCTACTCCGCTCCTGCTTCCTGGAATATCTTACAAAAAGATCTGAAGCTCTCGACCTTGACCTCTCTAAATGGTTTTAAGAATCTGTTGGAATCCTGGCAAAAACCAATGCAGACATGTTCCTGTTTTTGATTTTCTACATCTGCCTTATAATCTGTCTGTTTTGCTACTTTGCTATCTTTGTTTAAACTTGTTTAAAAAAAAAATCTGTATTTCTCTCTTATGTTAGTCTACTGTATTGTAGTAATATAGGAAGGGGTCAGTTTACTGACTTACCGGTACCTATATTTTAGATGTATAAATTGGCAGGGTTTAGACTGACACAAAA